>JAPQWV010000744.1:0-247000 GCA_027422505.1 Craterostigma plantagineum | reverse complement strand
AGGGTTTTTGATGTTTTGATATTTTGGGGCTACGGCCCATGTATAGTGATGACGAAGTAGACGATGTTTTTGTTGCACTATATTTTCAGTTCGAAAACGTTTTGTTAGACGGGTGTTCCGCGACTTACGTTGCGAAAATCCGTCACTAATTACTAGGGTTGGCAATGGGCGAGGATTCCCCGTCGCCGCGGGGATCCGCCCCGAACGGAGCGGGGAATCCCCGAGATTTTAACCCCGCGGGGCGGGGACGGGGAATGATGTCTCCCCTTGGGATCCCCGTGGAGATCCCCGCCCCGTACCCGAACCCTCTTTTATATATTATAATATATATAATATTACATTATGATTTAAATAATAGTAAAATAATATCAAAATGTAGACTAAAAAATATTAAATTAATACAAATAATATATAAAATTATAATTTATATAATATTTATAACAAAAATATATTCAAATTTATATATTATATTAAAGATATTATTTTTTAAAGAAAATTAAGGGGCGGAGAATCCCCGTGGGGAATCCCCGCCCCGCGTGGATCCCCGCGGGGACGGGGACGATTTCGTCCCCGAATGTATCGCGGGGACGGAGACGTGGATTAGATCCCCGCCCTCGCCCCGCCCCATGCCAGCCCTACTAATTAAGATTAGAAATTGAGGGTCGCGACACAAACTAACCAGCCTAATATTGGCCCGCATGCAAGACGCGAATGGCGACGAGTCTCAAACAACGAAAACGGTAAAGGCGTACTTGTGGAGGCTCACATTGATGCTACGGACGTGGAGGACAGGGCGTATAGCAGCCATGCATCTAACAAAAGTCTGCCACTGCTGCCAAACCATAGTTGCTCAACAAGCACAACATTCGCCAACATTCCTACACTTGATAGCCATAACCTGTTTGCAGCTCTGGATGATTTGGAGTGGGGAAATTTCGATACTCAGGGTCCTAAAGCAGCCCTTTCTGTGGTTGTTCCATGATCCCAGCCGCCTCTTGGAATGTGTGTGGTCTAAACAGGTTAGACCACAGATGGGCTGTGAATGAGTTAGTTAGGAAGTATGATCTGAAGATTTTGGGACTCATTGAGACGAGGGTTTTGGAGCAAAATGCCTCTACGATTACTCAGTCGATTAACACATGGAGCTGGTTCTATGATTACAATGACGGACCGGCTTCACGTATTTCGGTGGGATGGGACGCACGCTTTGCGTCTGTCACGATTGAGGCACACACGACACAAGCCATCCATTGTAAGATTTCTATCTTGGAAGAAAGGCTGGATTTTTACATCACGTTCGTTTATGGGCTGAATCTTCGCTCGGATCGACGGAGTTTATGGGCTGACCTTGCAATTTCTCGGGCACAGGAGATTATCCATGGATAGTAATGGGAGACTTTTATGCGATCTTGGATAATGAGGAGGCTCGGGGAGGCGCACCGGGGGGTGGCTGCCCTGACATGGAAGCTTACTTTACATCTGGCTTACCACGGGTGGGACCGCTATTCACGTGGTACAATCAACAAGGTGGCACGGCGGGTGTTTGGCGATGTCTGGATAGAATGGTGGGGATCCCTCTTGGATTACCCGCTTTGGTGACTTGCCCTATCGTTGCGACCTCCCATCGACTTCGGACCATTCACCGCTCATCTTGGAGGCAAAGTCCATCGCGGGCAAAGGGCGCAACCTTCAGATTTGATAACTTCTTAGTCAATGACCCTCGCTTCAGCCAGTTAGTAGCGGAATCGTGGCAGAGTCAAGTGGATGGCTACCCGATGTATGCCGTTGTTAAAAAACTAAAGGGGACCAAACATGCCTTGAAGCGACTTCATCGCAATAAGGGAGACCTGAACCGCAGTACTCTTGAGGCGAAGCGCTTACTTGACATCGTGCAGGATATTGCCACCCACCACCCTTTGGAGTCGAACCTCCTCCTCCTTGAGAAATGGTGCAGATTTGCTTATGCTAGAACGGTTGAATGGAGCACGCTGCGCTAACACAACGAGCGAAAAGTGGCGTGGCTTAAGGATGGGGACCAATGCACCTCCTTCTTTCTCAAGAAAGTGGCCATGCGTCGGGCTAGCAACCGGATTTTCTTCCTTGAAAATGAAGAGGGGGACACTTTCGAGGGTGGTGATCAAGTACGAATCGAACTGATCCGATTCTATACCGAACTGCTTGGAGAACACCGTAAGACATCCACTAACCATTTCCCCTTTACGTATTTCACGAGTTATGACTCTAGGTATTCGAAAATTGAAGCTTTTCGAACACTTAGAATTTCAAAACTTTGGGTTTCCCGACCTTAATTTATGGGATTTCATAGCTTAATATTATGTTATATTTGATTCAGGGTTGATATTGAACATAATCTTTGCGGAAATTAGGTTTTTTAAAGTAATTTTGCACAATTTCGAGATTGTCCGAATTTGGGCGATTTCCGCGCGACCTCTCCTCTCTTGGGGATTTTTCCCGATGATTCCAAGCTACGAGAACATGCTAAGGTCTCTCCTAATAATTTTTCTGTGACGACCCGCACATTCTAATAGTAATTGGTGGCGGATTTTCGCAACGTAAGTCGCGGAAGACCCGTCTAACAAAAGACTTTCTACAAAACAAAATGTATTACACCTAGCATCATCTACATCGTCATGAATTTACATGGGCCGTAGCCCCAGAATATCAAGACGCTCAAAACCCTTACGTCGCTCCACAGGTCGCATCCATGTACCGCCCTGCCCTCAAAATCCCTGGAGTTACCGCCTCAGTCGCGACGATGTCATCGGACTCAGTCGTAGCTACAACACGTAAACTGAGCTCCTTGCCCAGTAGGTAAAACAATGCATGGCATGCAACATGCATTCAACCCTGTCTCAACCCCAATACCAACACTTCCATATCTCATAGTGTTCTAGCCTCACCATTCAATGCACACTCATCCTATTATTAGACCTAGGGGTGGGTGTTCATTCGGTAAAAACCGAACCGAAAATTTGGTTACCGAAAAATTCGGCTTTTTATTTTAAGAACCGAAAACCGAACCGAATTTAATCGGTTCGGTTTCGGTTAAAATCGAATTTTTTCCGTTCGGTTTCGGTTGAAACCGAAAAACCGAAATAAAAAAGAAAATTTAAATTTTGGGGAAAAAATAATATTTTAATACCAAAACCGAATTAATTTATATATATACTAATTAATTTATTAAATATATATAAAAAAATAATATTTTTGTACAAAAACGAATTAATTTACATATTTATATTAATTAATATATTAAATATATATATTTCAATTAATTTATTGAAATTCGATTTTTTCGGTTTTTATTCGGTTAACCGAATTACCGAACCGAAAAAACTGAAAATTTCCGTTTTCAATTTTTAAGAACCGAAAACCGAACCGAACCTCTTCGGTTCAGTAGTTCGGTTAAACCGACTTTGAACACCCCTAATTAGACCTCGTCTCAACCTACATCTCACAACCACATGTCTCACCTCAACCACTGGGCCCACAATTATATAACTAGACACATCGTGCAACCCATTTAAGGAAGGATTCAAGAGATCAGCTCTCAGACAGCCCCCGGCTCTCTCTCGAGACGATTACCTGCCCTGGCGATGCCCACGCTGGTAGCGTCCTCCCTGAGCAAACTCTACCACGACGCTACTTCGCCAACCAGACCATCTCATATCTCATACGAAAATGGCCAGGACAATAATGCCAGGTGCTCTAGTACTACTCTCAGACTACACCACGAGTCGACGACCGAAATCACTCACATCTACCCACATGCGCCTCGCACCGACGCCGTAAGGTGTCACCGTGCCTACACGGTCAACCTCTCTCACACAGATGTGTCGTGCAGATGAAATGCAGTGCAAATAATGTACATATGATGTGCAACACATAAAACATGTAATTTATCAAATCATGTAATTCATTACACATAAGATACAACTTCAAAGCACGTACACGTATATTCACATAATCATGTAATCACATACGTATCATATAATAATTCACATAACGTTTACGTGTCGTAGGTGGATTTCACCTACCTGTCCTCCTGATATAGTCAGTCGAGAACTGGAGATTCCCTAACAGGTTGAGCCTCTGAGCAATAAAATATTATCACATCAGTATTTTTATAAATTGCATAAGTTTCGAAGTTCCTAACCCTAATACCAAAAACCCTAAAATAGTGAAAACCATATAAATATCGAAAACTTATAAAATGCCAAAAAAACATATGATATGCCAAAAACCTATAATACTAATTTCTATCTTGTGACTAAAGGCTAATCGTGTATCTAATGCCACAAAAATCGTATTAACTACAAACCCCTAAATTTTCCCATAATTTTCTAGGCTAAATTGCATATAACCTACGTGAGGTTTAAAAATTAAGCACCAACCCCACGTAGTTTGTAAATAGCATTAAATACCCTTGTGATTTATTTAATAATGCACACTCTCCCCTCTTCAGTCAGCTTTCCTCTCCCGGTCAAATATTTCTCAAAATTCCCTTTATACCCTTTTTATATTTTGACACCATCCATCGTTAGTGCATTCTGGGTTATAACCAGCGGTTAATGAATTCTTGCGACATTCCAAATTCCAGCCACTGCAATCCATAGCTGACAGGACAAACAATCCATCCTCTCTTCTCTCATATTTCAGCCAAGCTGAGAGCACAACCTTAGAATGCACGTCGATGGCATACTCTCTCTGGCCAATTTAAGACACCTCCTAAACAATTTAGGCAGTTTATGCAGGGGACGATCGAGCGGCTGAGTGGCTTTGGGATGGGTCAAGAGGGCTGCGAACGAGGTGGTGTGGTGGTGCTGCTGCAAAGGGTTGGGTCGAGCGGCTCGACGAGGTTGCTACAGACCTGGCGGTTTGGGCTGTTTGGCATGGAGTGGTCGCCAATTAATTTCTTTTGATCGTTATTTGGCCAAATTCTAAGAATGCACTCACGCCGTTGAACTTTCTTTCCTGATATGTTGCAATTTGAAGTTCTGATTTTGATTTTCTTATGCCAGCTATGTAAGATGCAATTTTGATTTTGAACTCTGCCTTTTTTTCTTCAACTATTCTTATGATTTTTTATGTCGAGGCTGACATGCAATGGAAGATTTTGGTAGGGAGATGACTTGAAGGTATTTCGGTTATTTGAATTAATTTTTTTTTTATCAAACCCTATCCTAATCGCATCAACCACGCGTGTGAAGCAAACAAGGCCAAAAATTGACCGGGTAGTTCGGTGGTTAGTTTTGAAAACCATTTAGGAGGTTTCACGTATAAAAAAACCATGAGGTAGAATGGTGCATTTTAGTATAAACACAAGGGGGTATAGCGTACTTTACCCATTTTTCTAATACCGAACTCCCAAACAAAACACCACTCAATGTCGAAAACTCAAGAATTCCAGAAATTTAATTTATTACATCTAGGGTTTCCAAAAATCCAAGTTATCGAAAACTAAATCTATATATCCTCATAACACCGTATACATATCATGGTTAGATCCTAAAGCAAAGATTTAATTCCAACGAGTATAGTCATGAAATAATCAATGCTTCCTAAGCTACTAGAGATATTCCTATTATCACAGGTTCGAAAACTGTGACATGTCATATTAATAAAAACTTCTTTAACACCCTCATATATTCAAACCCAATCATATGAGTTTCCAACACATATAACACTTATAATAACCACTATCACATATGTAAGCACGAAACATTCCACACATGCTAATATCACGTTGACTGCATAAACACCGTAAACAACTTGCTCTAATAAACGAAACATGTTTATGTGTTATGATGGACTTTTTACCTGCTAACCTCCGTAGTCTAGTTACTTGGTTCTCAAAAAAATCCTTGTTCTTCGTATACTCCGTTTCTTATTTTAAAATGACAAGCAAATAATACCTAATACATACACGTACTTTACCTTTCTAGGTTACCTTATGATTAAAGAAAGCATTTATTAGTCACACCTACACCAACATAAATGTTCTCCACTGTGTCTCTAAGTTGATTTGATTGGTTATCTTATATTAGAATGTAGATGTAGGTATGCTCTTATTGCGACACATGTATAGTAACTAAAACACTAATTTAACCTTAAATAATTTTTCACGTCACGTAAAAAAATATTATTCCCTATTACATCCACAATCTACAGTTAATCACAAACAATGCGCCACCATTGTAAAGACTGTTCTCGCTGTACAAAATCTAAACTCATCTCTTGGAGAAAGCGAATCCACGTTTAGTCTAGTTCAAAAATTATCGAATCTTTTCGAACTTTTCGACAATAGATTGGGTTGGGTGGTTTCGTTTACAATTTGTATAACAACTTTAGCTATCCCAATAAGGTAAATTCATGTAGGATCTCAAGCCTTTATGTGTACACATTGCCTCTCCGTAGTCCACGCGAATTTGCTTGCAATTGCATTTGCTTAATCAGTTCCAGTTGTTTTAATGCATTTGCTTGAATCAGTTTCAGTTGTTTTAAGATACGAAGCTTGATGGCATGCCACGAAGAACTCGGATCGGGTATTGTAACTCCCTGATTGAGGAGGAAGACGGGGTAAACGACCGTCGTCGTCGAGTGCGCCGAGATACAGAACATGAACACCGAGGATTTGATCTAAACATCTTTATGCCCGATTTATTACTAACATATTTTTGTTTTTGTGTGCTTCGATGTTTTTTGTTGCTATACCGTCATAAGAGTGAAATATGAAAGTAGTTGTGATTAAAGATTTCCTTGATTTAAATGGAAAAAGGAAAAAAAAACCGATCTTCCTTATATTGTTGAATATACAGGAGATCGTCAGTAAAATAAGGTAAAGTTTAAAGGTTTCGATTTTTAGAAGGGTTTTTTTATGGATGAATGGTTTTGTGTTTGCACATGACAGATTAATCACGCTTTTTCTATTTTATATCAATTATTGCAGTATTTTAATACACACTCTGCCACTTTACATACAGACTTTTGACAAATTAACTAGACGAATTTGGCTCATGGGTACGATATGAAAAAATTATCGATGATATGAGAAGATTTCCAATGGATCATCTCACATCTGTACTGAGATATGGCTGAAATTAATGCTTCTGAGTTCTGAAGCACCAAATCTTTTTGGCTTCTTTGACCACCAATGCACCACGAGAGGTAGTGAAACTTTTTACAGTTTCATCCATCTCTGACTCAAGATAATTCATTGCAAGTCGATAGATTAGGCGATCTCTGATTCAGTTTGATTCATTATGAGTCGATAGATTAGGCAGATAATTTCCTCTTACAATCGCAGGAAACATATCAAAGGTGTAATAATCTTATCTTGAATCCTCTATTAGCTTAAGTACGATTATATCAATGACATGAGTTCGATATTGAATTTTTCCCTTTTCACTTTTTATTACAGCGAGAATTCGCCATTAGTGCAGTCCGTTGTATTTTATTATCGCATTTTATGAATATATATTCTCATGTTTAGACACAAAGTTTTACTATTCAGTGGATGATCAAAGATAACCGACAAAAGCGCACAATCATGAAAATTGCTTCTGTACTGTCACACCGTCGTTGCCTCTCTCTCCTTCCGATCTTTTGCTTTGCTTCAAAATGGGAAAACCGACAGCGACGACGCGCTACAGGCATCGCTTACATCAAGCCGAGGGAGAAGAGTCGTACAGTAAGCAATCAATTAGTGTCATTTATAGGTGGATTTTTTTATGTGTTGGTTTTGAAAATTATAATAGTTGCTAGCATGAACAGAGTAAAGATTTCTCATCCTGTTGAGGAGAACATTTCCTGAAAATATTTCATTCGATGTGTTGCCATTGTTTATCAGATGTGGAGCTGATTCTTTTCATAAAACTTTTTTATCATTATTTTGTGTAGACGAGCCGTGTAAACGGAGGTGTGACATGCAATTCTAATCAGTTTTCTATTTTTTTAGACGCAGCTATAGTTCGACATATCTTACAACGCCCAGACAACGATATATCAATTTCGATCAGAACATATCTCACCTCTCCACACAAATTGGTTTGATCCAAATCTGTTCTTATCTTTACGCCAATAAAATGTGAGTCAGATCGCTTCTTCTATACCTTATGGGATTAGTTTCAGGAACATATAATCCACCACTGCCAAGGTACTTTGACTTTGTATTGGCTTTATCGAATTTTTTGAGCTATATCCATTTGTTTCACTCATTAGAGTTGGAGATTAATGAGAAGCCGTATAAGAGGTCATTGTTGGATTTCTAGAAGCTATCAATATCTAAGTTGTCTTCAAGTAAAGGTTCGTTGAGGCAACTATTTGACAATATGCACGAAAAGTTAATGCCACAATATATACTTAAGTTTTGTTGCTTTGAGCTTTAGTTTGGGTGGTTGGTAGCATTGAAGTCGCGGTGTTTTCTGTTTCATTTTCGAGAAAGGATTGACGAGACAAGATATGCAAGATGATGAGTATTTTGTTGGGGTAGGCCCGATTAATCGACCCCGGCCCCCGAACAGCTCAACGTGGCGATAGCGGAAGCGCGTTTTGAACCGAGCGGCGTAGGGTGCCGAATTTTCGATTTTCAACATCTAAATTCGACCTAACGCCCTCCGGCTTCTCCCGAGGGCTCAAGGTACTGCCCTGAGCCTCAGGAGACCACGTCTAATTCGAAATTCCTCAATTCGAATTTATTACAAATTTAGTCTAATTAATAATTTCGTTCCAAACTAGTTCGAACAAAGCGGCAGCCGACAGTGTTTTGACTATTTGGCGACCGAAACGATTTCCGATCGATACCAAATTTTCCAGATTGATTCTACACTTCCCAACGATCGTAACGAGGGGTCTTTCGAATCATTCCGATGTCGTTTGGTATTTTTCACAAAATCAAATCAGTGGTTCGAAATTGTCAATTCGACTAAAGCGGCAGTATGCCGTCTTTCGACAGTTTGACAACCGAAATGATTTCCAATCAATACCAAATTTTCCAGATTGATTCTACACTTCCCAACGATCGCAACGAGGGGTCTTTTGAATCATTCCGAGGTCGTTTGGTATTTTTCGTAATATCAAATCAGTAGGGTTCGAAATATACCTTCGGCGTACGTGATTACACCTCGGGTGAGCGTCGCAGTGCCTAGTCTGATTCCCGTGGCCTCCGGGCTAGATCGTCACGCCGGTATGTCCTTGATCGAACCTCCGAGACTGCTCCCGATGGCTAGAAGAAGTTCGGTTCGGGCGTCGGGCTTCGTCGAACGATCCCGTGGCTTGAGTAGTTCAAAACTTAAGCTCACTTTTGTTCTAATTCTCTAGTATTGTTGAATTGAGTTATTGAGAGCAAGTACCAAGTTTTTCAACTTAGAGCATCTTAGGTTGCATGGTTACTCTTTTCACATTTTATGCATATAACTTATTTATTTTCATTCTTGTAGTAAAATCCCACTAAGGATATATTATTAGTTTTTCTTCAACACATGTCATGCTCTCAAAGTGTGACTCATATGCCACCTCAAGCAATGTGGCATGCTAGAAATTGTACACATGTCCAAGACCAAGTCAACATGCAAATATTTCATTTTGGCCCTTTAGGTTTCTAAATTCTCAATTTAGTCCCTCAATTTTAAGTAATAAAATAATTAAATCCAATCTAATTATTTTAATTACAATTGAGCCTCATTTAGTTAATTAATTAAGCACTTAAAACAATCTTAAGTCCTAATTATTCCCGTGACCGTCACCGGAATTTAACTAAATTATCGACACCTCGTGTCAACTATGCCACTACCTCAACGAATCTCATTCGTTAGGTTCTAGAGAAAAGCTCGCCGTTTTCGTTAAAGTTCATTACCATTTTTAAGCGCGACTCTCTAGGTCCGTCTCAACTGGCACGGGAGGAATCCGCGAGTCCCGGTATTCGCCTAGCCAATCCCGCGGTACCGGACAGATCCCAGTTGAGAACGAATTTTGATCTAATCGAAATTCGGGCGAACCGACTATAGTGTATACATTTAAATAACTCTTACGCCTTTCACTTGCGTCCCGGTTAGGTGAGAGCCATGTAAATGTCAAACTCACTAACCTAACACTATGTTATAATCGAGACCCAACCGATTATTTAAACTCCGCTCCGTATCTAATACGAGCGAGCTTTCCCAGCTTCGGCCGAAGGCTTTACAATCGTCGTTCTCCAATTACCTCATAGGACATTAACCTATACGAATATAGGCAGTGAATCCCAATAGCAGTCAAAGCCCGGCAATCACCTCCGTAAAGTCAGTTGCGTTTCGTCGCTGGCCCGTGTCCCATTTCCGAACACTTGCGGACCTAGCCAACTAGCGACAAACCGAAATCGCGAAAGCAAATCCGTCAGTGACCCTATCGGTCTGAGGCTGCTATAGTCATTCGTTCAATCATTGACAACATCCTAGTCATGTGATCAAGACGAATACGAGCCGAATGTCCGAATACGCGATCTCTCCGATCACCGATATCTTCATCACGACCCACAACCTCTCAGGTAATCGGTGACACTACCGATACTATGTGGTCGTCAATGAATAAGTCATATTCGGATATCTAGTCACCCACCTAGAATCCTTAGACTTACGGACTTTTTATTTAATGCTGAGATAAGGACCGTCCGGTGTCTCCTCCCTCGTCCCCACGAGAATCAGACGTCCAACTCAAACATTTGGGTGTTATTTATTTATCGCACCGCCAGATGCCAAGCAGACTTTAAATTCGATAAATAAATAATAATGCCTTTATTATAATGAAAATAATATTCACTACTTTATTTTAACAGTATATACAGTAAAACTGTCTATCGACCCATACATCATTGTGCGCCCTATACTATTCCTAGTCCTCGTATGGCATTCCGAGGGCACACTCCCTAACAGCCTCCCACTTGCACTCGAATGCCATGTGCTGCACCTAATGCCAGTCACAATGGTATCGTAGGCCCATCTTGTCCAGATGCTGTTCCATAACTGCCTGGGACAAGGGCTTCGTAAGTGGGTCCGCCACGTTTCCGCGGTGGCGATTTTCTGCACGGCGACCATCCCGTTTTCAACGAACTCACGTAATACGTGATATTTTCTCTCAATATGTTTGGACTTGCTATGAGATCGTGGTTCCTTTGCCTGCGCGACTGCACCGCTATTATCGCACCAAAGTGTAAGCGGTCTGTCCGCAACTGGTACCACAGTAAGTTCCTCCAAGAACTTTTTCATCCAAACAGCTTCTTTAGCTGCCTCTGAGGCTGCTATGTATTCTGCCTCACATGTGGAATCGGCAGTCGTGCTTTGCTTGGAGCTTCTCCAAGACACTGCCCCACTATTGAGCACGAATACAAAACCTGAAGTAGATTTTCGGTCATCCACGTACAATACAAGGAACGACACCATACTCCCACTACTCTTTCTGTAGACACATGGCTCGTCTACGTTTTTCTCGAATCCGAAGTTCCGAACTGCTTCATCGAAACGTAGGTTCCAACTACGAGAGGCCTGTTTCAGTCCGTAAATGGACCGATTCAGTTTGCACACTTTGTGAGCATCTGCATGCGACTCAAAACCTTTTGGCTGTTCCATATAAATCTCCTCCTTGAGGAATCCATTAAGGAACGCCGTTTTGATGTCCATCTGCCAGATTTCATAATCATAGTGCGCAGCTATTGCGAGCATTATGCGGATAGACTTGATCATGGCTACAGGCGAGAAAGTCTCCTCATAGTCGACTCCCTCTTTTTGGTTATAGCCCTTGGAAACCAACCTGGCCTTGTATGTCTCAACTTGTCCGTCAGATCCAATCTTTCTCTTGTATATCCATTTACAACCAATTGGTCTAAAACCGCTCGGTAGGTCTACAAGAGTCCAGACTTTGTTTGAGTACATTGAGTCTATCTCAGCCCGCATAGCTTCAATCCATCTCGTTGAGTCAACATCGGATATAGCTTGATCGAAAGTAGCGGGATCTTCTCTTAGAAGTCCCCTAGTCGCAACATAATCGTGTTCAACGTGTGACATGCCATACCGCTCTGGTTGGCGTGGCACCCTTTCAGATCGTCGCAAGACTGCTTCACTCGGACCATCCAATTCCAAATCCTGTGAGGGCGTTTCGGTCGACTGCTCCTCGAGAGTGACCTCTCGGCCAACGCCACAATCTCGAATGAACTCTTCCTCGAGAAAATGTGCGTGTAGGCCCACAATGATCCTCTGATCATCGTGAAAGTAGAATAGGTACCCCATTGAGTTTTCAGGGTAACCTATGAAACGACCTTTCTGAGACCTAGACTCCAATTTGTCTGCCTTCAACTTTTTCACATAGGCCGGGCAACCCCAAATCCTAATATGTGATAAGCTGGGTAAACGGCCAGTCCATATCTCATACGGAATGCCGTTAATAGACTTCGAGGGACACCGGTTTATGGTATAAGCCGCTGTCAAAAGCGCGTATCCCCACAATCACATCGGCAAATCTGTATAGCTTAACATAGAACGAACCATATTTAATAAAGTTCGGTTTCTACGTTCGGCCACGCCATTCAATTGTGGCGTGCCGGGCGGAGTCATATGTGATAATATACCATTCTCCTTCAAGAACTGGTCAAACTCGATACTCATGTACTCGCCTCCTCGATCCGATCGAATGGCTTTAATGAGTTTCGACGTTTGTTTTTCCACGAAAGCCTTATACTCCTTGAACCTTTCAAGTGCATCAGCTTTATACCTCATCAGATACACGAGTCCGTAACGACTGTGATCATCCGTGAAGGTAATAAAATAGTGGAAGTCACCCCGAGCCTTCACATTGAATGGCCCGCAAACGTCCGTGTGAATTAAACCGAGAATTTCCGTGGCACTATTAAATGTCCCGGTGAAGGGTGATCGGGTCATTTTACCTTGGAGGCACGACTCACAAGTCGGATAGGGATCTGATCCCAACGGTTTCAAAATCCCGTTTTTCTCTAACTCATGGATTTTGCGTTCTCCAGTATGCCCTAATCGAAGATGCCACAGGTACCTCGTATTTATTCCTGACTTTCGTTTGTTTGTGACAGTATTCACAGATACGTCGTTCTGGGTGTTTAAATAGTACAAACCATTAAACAGTGTCGCGTTGCCAACATTTTTGTTTCGATACATAATGTGGCATGTATTTTTATTAAAGTTAAATACATAACCATTCCTGCTCAAAACAGGAATGGAGACGATGTTCTTAAAACCCCTCGGGAGTACAAGACAATCGTACAAACGCAACACATGCCCATATAACAAAACAAGAGATCTTGATCCGACGTGGCTTGCCGAGAGACTATCCCCGCTTCCCACTCTAACCTCGATCTCTCGCTCCCCAAGCGCTCTACTTGGTCCCAGACCCTGCGTGGACACACAAATGTGAGTACTAGCTCCCGAATCCAATATCCAGGAAGTAGAGTATACAGATGATGAACAAACTGTTTCTAAAACATTAAGTTCCTTACCTGACGCAGCCTGCTCACCCTTGAGCTTCGGACAGTCTCGCTTCCAGTGGCCCAGCGCACCGCAATGCAGACACCTATCCGTCGGCTTTACACCGGTCTGCTTCGATTTCCCAGAAGATTTGTTCTTCTTAGAAACCTTCCCTGTTGGCTTGAGCTTGTTGCCCTTCTTCTTTTTGCCTTTCTGGGGCTTCGAAGAGGTGGCGACAAGTGCAGTCTGCTTTGCCTTCTTCATCTGACCTTGCGCCGTTGCTAACTGATTCATCAGATCAGGAAGCGTCAGCGTCATGCCGTTCAGATGATAGTTCACTATGAACGCATTGAAGGACGGAGGCAGAGACTGCAAGATGAGATCGTTTTGTAATTCCCGATCAAATCGGAAATTGAGAGTCTCCAATCTCTCGATCATGGTGATCATGTTCATAACATGTTCGCCAACGTTCTCACCTCAGACATCCTCGATCTGAAGAGCTGCGACGAAGCCGCATAGCGAGCTGTCCTAGACGTCTCACCGTAAAGCTCTTTCAGATGCTGAACCATCGCTCGAGCGTCAGCCATACCCTCATGACTACGCTGCAGCGTGTTACTCATCGATCCGAGGACATGTGCCTTTACGAGCTGCTCGTCGCGCAGTCGCTTGTCATAAGCGGCACGAGCCTGCTCGGTTGCCCGCGCCCCTGGGGCCGGCGGCAACTCGGAGTCAAGGATATACACTAGGTTCTCAATCTGAAGGAAAATCCTCAGGTTGCGAAGCCAGTCTGAATAGTTTGACCCAGTCAACCTATTCTCCTTGAGCAGTATGTTTAAAGCGGTAGACATAACTTACACTAAGAGAAAATGCTGCAGAAAATAAAAGGCCTATTAAGTTGATTGTATAGATCATCAAACGCGAACAAGGACTTCTATTTCGTTTGACTCCCACTATCTTTTCATAAACTCCATTTTCTCCCATTGGATGTTTTGGAAGTTTCGTTGATAACTTCGATAGTGGAGTTGATGTCCCCGTGGGCGGATGCAAACCTCAACCTCTGTCGTTTTATTGGTTTGCAGCGGCCCACGAAGTCGTGCTCCGCACGAATCCGACCTCGTCGAATGTCTCAACTATCTTTGTCTCAGTCAGGGACCCCCGCCGGTAAATCCGGAACAAGGCGGTATGACTGTCTAAGTGCGACCTATCAACTTTGCTCAAAACCGCACACTTGAACCGTACGTTTTACCGCACAGTGTGGTCTTGGCGAGCGGCGCTAACGCACACGAGCCAATCGAAACGAAAACAAATGCAAGGCGCCGGCATACCCGGAACCAAACCTTGCATTTAGGTTTCGTAACAACTTAACCCGAGCTTGATAGAAGACAGGGCATCCAATCCCTTTACTCACTTAGTATTTTATGGGAGTTTGTATTCTCATAGCAAATAAAAATTAAGCACGAGCACATAAATGCGTTAATTAAATTCCTAACCCTAGGAAAGCAATTTAAATGGACAAATGCGCGGGCTATTTCTAAACTGGTCCTATTACATGGGTCGTAAAACGACCGGGTCTTTGATCTCCAAACGTCGACTCGTCGTCACGCGGGTCGTCGAACCCTTCAATCTCGCCTTGCGTCGAACGGCCGCCATTTTTCTAACTTATCTAATAAAGCGAAAAAATACAACACGGGGGGAATTATTTCCCGAACAACCCGTAATCCATGTACATACCGGGGGGCAGCAAACGGCCCTTAAACAAATAACCCGGTTAGAACCTAAGCCCGTGTAAATGTCCCACATAAACATGCAACACAGAATTTTGACGCCGGGTGCCCGACCGACGTCACGAGCGACGATAGTCTCCAAACTACGTCGACCGTTCGTTCGCCACATCGGCTTTCGAGGCCTTCGGTCGAACCATGCATGAGCCATAGCTCTGATACCACTGTTGGGGTAGGCCCGATTAATCGACGCTGGCGCCCGAACAGCTCAACGTGGCGATAGCGGAAGCGCGTTTTGAACCGAGCGGCGTAGGGTGCCGAATTTTCGATTTTCAACATCTAAATTCGACCTAACGCCCTCCGGCTTCTCCCGAGGGCTCAAGGTACTGCCCTGAGCCTCAGGAGACCACGTCTAATTCGAATTTCCTAAATTCGAATTTATTACAAATTTAGTCTAATTAATAATTTCGTTCCAAACTAGTTCGAACAAAGCGGCAGCCGACAGTGTTTCGACTATTTGGCGACCGAAACGATTTCCGATCGATACCAAATTTTCCAGATTGATTCTACACTTCCCAACGATCGTAACGAGGGGTCTTTCGAATCATTCCGATGTCGTTTGGTATTTTTCACAAAATCAAATCAGTGGTTCGAAATTGTCAATTCGACTAAAGCGGCAGTCTGCCGTCTTTCGACAGTTTGACAACCGAAATGGTTTCCAATCAATACCAAATTTTCCAGATTGATTCTACACTTCCCAACGATCGCAACGAGGGATCTTTCGAATCATTCCGAGGTCGTTTGGTATTTTTCGTAATATCAAATCAGTAGGGTTCGAAATATACCTTCGGCGTACGTGATTACACCTCGGATGAGCGTCGCAGTGCCTAGTCTGATTCCCGGGGCCTCCGGGCTAGATCGTCACGCCGGTATGTCCTTGATCGAACCTCCGAGACTGCTCCCGATGGCTAGAAGCAGTTCGGTTCGGGCGTCGGGCTTCGTCGAACGATCCCGTGGCTTGAGTAGTTCAAAACTTAAGCTCACTTTTGTTCTAATTCTCTAGTATTGTTGAATTGAGTTATTGAGAGCAAGTACCAAGTTTTTCAACTTAGAGCATCTTAGGTTGCATGGTTACTCTTTTCACATTTTATGCATATAACTTATTTATTTTCATTCTTGTAGTAAAATCCCACTAAGGATATATTATTAGTTTTTCTTCAACACATGTCATGCTCTCAAAGTGTGACTCATATGCCACCTCAAGCAATGTGGCATGCTAGAAATTGTACACATGTCCAAGACCAAGTCAACATGCAAATATTTCATTTTGGCCCTTTAGGTTTCTAAATTCTCAATTTAGTCCCTCAATTTTAAGTAATAAAATAATTAAATCCAATCTAATTATTTTAATTACAATTGAGCCTCATTTAGTTAATTAATTAAGCACTTAAAACAATCTTAAGTCCTAATTATTCCCGTGACCGTCACCGGAATTTAACTAAATTATCGACACCTCGTGTCAACTATGCCACTACCTCAACGAATCTCATTCGTTAGGTTCTAGAGAAAAGCTCGCCGTTTTCGTTCAAGTTCATTACCATTTTTAAGCGCGACTCTCTAGGTCCGTCTCAACTGGCACGGGAGGAATCCGCGAGTCCCGGTATTCGCCTAGCCAATCCCGCGGTACCGGACAGATCCCAGTTGAGAACGAATTTTGATCTAATCGAAATTCGGGCGAACCGACTATAGTGTATACATTTAAATAACTCTTACGCCTTTCACTTGCGTCCCGGTTAGGTGAGAGCCATGTAAATGTCAAACTCACTAACCTAACACTATGTTATAATCGAGACCCAACCGATTATTTAAACTCCGCTCCGTATCTAATACGAGCGAGCTTTCCAAGCTTCGGCCGAAGGCTTTACAATCGTCGTTCTCCAATTACCTCATAGGACGTTAACCTATACGAATATAGGCAGTGAATCCCAATAGCAGTCAAAGCCCGGCAATCACCTCCGTAAAGTCAGTTGCGTTTCGTCGCTGGCCCGTGTCCCATTTCCGAACACTTGCGGACCTAGCCAACTAGCGACAAACCGAAATCGCGAAAGCAAATCCGTCAGTGACCCTATCGGTCTGAGGCTGCTATAGTCATTCGTTCAATCATTGACAACATCCTAGTCATGTGATCAAGACGAATACGAGCCGAATGTCCGAATACGCGATCTCTCCGATCACCGATATCTTCATCACGACCCACAACCTCTCAGGTAATCGGTGACACTACCGATACTATGTGGTCGTCAATGAATAAGTCATATTCGGATATTAGTCACCCACCTAGAATCCTTAGACTTACGGACTTTTTATTTAATGCTGAGATAAGGACCGTCCGGTGTCTCCTCCCTCGTCCCCACGAGAATCAGACGTCCAACTCAAACATTTGGGTGTTATTTATTTATCGCACCGCCAGATGCCAAGCAGACTTTAAATTCGATAAATAAATAATAATGCCTTTATTATAATGAAAATAATATTCACTACTTTATTTTAACAGTATATACAGTAAAACTGTCTATCGACCCATACATCATTGTGCGCCCTATACTATTCCTAGTCCTCGTATGGCATTCCGAGGGCACACTCCCTAACATATTTGCCGTTAAACAATTTAATGAGTGTTTTGGCAAAAATGAGTTTGTCGTATGTCAGGCGCCAAGTACGTAGACAGTGGGACCTGCACGGATCCAATCAGCCTCCAACTTCAAACGTGATTTTGGCATCGTATAATATTCGTTCTACTTACATAGGTTTTCCATTGATAAAGTTGTCTTTAAGGTTAACTGAAATTTTGTGGGCTTTCAGACTAGACTATGCCTCCTATGTTTCTGTTGTAATGACCAGAGTTGTTTGCTGCACAAAGAGAAGCGATAGAAGCAATAGAGAGGGTTTCTAATAGCGATAGAGACACCTCGAATATACATGAATATGAACTAACTGAACCCTCCCACACCCTCACCATGTGCACTCACTGCACGTGTAGCCGAGCTGAGCAACCGTAACGACCCGTCTTATACCGGGTGTCACTGTAGCATCGGTTCCTACCGGGACATGTGGCGACCCTACCTCCTAATTAAGTTAATTGGCGGATTTCCGCAACGAAAGTCGCGGAGGACCCGATTTTTCAAAAACTTCTTAAGTAAATAATATACATATAAAATGTAAAGTCGGGTTACAAAAAGAACGTCATAAAACTACAACGGGCCGAAGCCGGAAAAATCAAAACCCGACTATCCTACGCCTCTCCACAGGTCGCGTCCCATGTACTGTGCCGCCCTCAAAAGCCCGTGGAGTCACCGCCGCCAGCCCGCCTACTGCTCACCCTGACAGTTATCAGTGTCGGGCTCAGTCTTACCAACAAAAACTAAAACCCCGAGCAAAATTGCCCAGTAGGTGGTGGTAAAAACATGCAATGCGTGCGTGCACTCATCCCAATCCCATGTCCTCACAACACGAAAAATGCACGCTCAACCTATCTCACATCTCATCACATAATAGGGCCCTAGGCTAGACTCAGCACCCACGCGTGCAATGGCAAAGTACGCCATAAACCATGAGGTAGCCCACGCCGGCCGTGCAGGGTCGCTGCTTCCGCACACAATCTCAACCCGACGGTTTTCCCCGAGTAGTATACCACTAACCCGGGTAGACAAAAATCTCACATCTGCCGGCCGTCCCTGAGCCAAATAATATACGGTGGTGTACACGGGTGGCTCAATCCCGAGTAGATGGGTGTCGCAAACCCCCTCTCCCACCAGGTGCTACGCGAGTCGAACCCTGACGACCGATAATGGTCACTCTACCCCACTCAATCGACACCGTAAGGTGTCACCGTACAAATACGGTATCATCATCTCTCCCGTGCATGTCGTGAAATGCACACATAATCAGTCAACATGAAAACCCGTACATCGAAAACACATAAGCGTACAACTATTAAACTAGGCCGAAGGTTTTAAAACCCAAAAATAATATTTGTAATTTAAAATATGGTTTGACCCGAAGATATAAGTTATAGTATGAAAGTATTTAATTTTAAAAATGATTTGGGCTGAAAATAACTTTATTTAAATAAATTGGGCCTGAAATAGGGCAGAAGCCCAAAATTAAATCCGTGGTCAACTCTGGTCAAAGCCCAGCTCGTATCGCCCGAAACCTACTTAAAAGGCTTGGTCAACCCGCGAAAGTCGAGTCAACGCCCGATTCCGCGAATCGCCCGATTCGATGTTTAAAACGTTGGTCAACCCGCGAAAGTCGAGTCAACGCCCGATTCGCAAAGACTTTCGCCGATTTAGCGAATCACTCGATTAAGCGCGCGAAGCTCGATTTCAAGCCCGCGAGAGTCGTTCATCTCACAGGAATCACCACGCGAAATCGAATCGGCCCGCGAAACTCAAATTGGCCCGCAACATCTCTCACAATCCGCGAATCGCTTCAGCCCGCGAAACCCGAACCCTGGCCTGCGAAAGTCATTTTAAACACACACATCGTAAATCTTTTGGGCCCGCGAATTAGTTTCGCGACCCGTAACCTCGTGCTGAACGCAGTTTTGGAAACATCCGTCTCATGGATCTTTAATTGATGATAACCGGAACGTAGGTCGATCTTCGAGAATACCGTCGCCCCTTGTAATTGATCGAATAAATCGTCTATTCTCGGCAACAGATACTTATTCTTGATCGTGATTTTATTGAGTTCACGATAATCGATGCACATTCTCATCGACCCGTCTTTCTTTTTAACGAATAGTACAGGGGCTCCCCATGGCGAGAAACTGGGTTGAATAAAACCCTTCTGTAACAAATCTTCCAATTGCTCCTTCAGTTCTCGTAACTCGTTCGGTGCTAATCGATATGGAGATTTAGAGATCGGGGCAGCTCCAGGTACAAGATCAATAACAAATTCGATTCCCGATCCGGAGGTAATCCCGGAAGATCCTTGGGAAACACGTCGGGATATTCCTTTACTATTGGAACCTCCTCAAGCTTCGACTGGGAAGATTCCTCGGCTTTCACGCGAAAATCAGGAACGATTCGCAACCCGTAATCATGAGTCGCTGGGCTTTCAAGGCATAAATTCTAGGAATTGATTTACTGTTTGCCTTTCCCGAAAACTATCCCTCGGTTGATCGGAATTTAACTACTTTCTTCGAGCAATCAATGATGGCCCCGTATTTCGAGAGCCAATCCATCCCGAATATGATGTCGTAATCATTCATCGGGATTACTATCAGGTCTACATTTAGTTGTCGGCCCTTAATTCTCACGGGGCAATTCTCTACTACTAGATTCGTCCTAGTTGGATCTCCGTGGGGTAAGGAAACTATGTAATTGCACGAAGAATGGGTGGGATATATTCCCGCCCTAGCCACAAAATTATCCGACACAAACGAATGTGTGGCTCCGGAATCAATCAGTATTGAAGATGGTATAGAAAATATTCATCGTACCAGTCACCACGGCTGGGTTCGCCTCCGCCTCCTCGTTGGTCAGCGTGAAAACTCATGCAGGCACAGGTGGGGGTCGAATCAGGCTTTGCTGATGATTCTATAGTAGCGGCTGAGCTCTCGTACAATTCCGTGCCACGTGCCCGGTCCCACCGCATCAGAAGCATTGCAAACTCTGTCCCAGTCGTGGTCTGTAGCAGATGCCAAAATGATTCCGCACGCATTGCTGGCATTGGGGCGCTGACACCGGTGCTTGATTAGGGACATTAGTTGGTCCCTGATAAGTATTTGGGCGCCACATCTGTTGACCCAGTCAGTTCCCTTTATTCTTCGGGTCCTTGCCGAAGAATTGCCGCTTCTGGCTGCTCCCTCCTTGCTGGCTCTCCCTCTTACGGTTGGCTTCCTGGCCTCCCTTACTACTCCTTCCGCCTGTTCCGCTATTAATGCTCGCTCTGTCGCTTGGCGGAATTCTAATTGTCGTACACCCGCTATACTCATGTCCCGATAGAACTCGGGTTTCAGTCCTCTGAGGAATCTCATCACCTTTAGTGTGTTAGTTGCTACAAGGTGAGGAGCAAAACGAGATAATTCCTCAAACCGGCAGATATACTCCGCAACTGGCATACGGCCTTGCTTCAGATTCATAAACTCGTACATCCGCTGCTCCTGGTCGTGAGTAGTGAAGTACTTGTCATAAAAAAGTTCTCTGAAGCGTTCCCACATCATTGTAGCGGGATCCTCTAACACCTTCACGGTGTTCCACCAGAACCGCGCGCTTCCACTAAGTAGGGAAACGGCACACAGTACTTTCTCGTTGTTCGGCACACGGCTATAAACGAACAGATCTTCAATCGGCCGATCCAATCTTCGGCCACTGCAGGGTTAGCGGCCTCGGCAAAAGTTGGGGGATTAAGTTTGCGGAATCTCTCCCCAATGATTTCCACTCGGCGGGGAGCAACGGTGCTCAGATGAGCTCCGATGATTAATCAGATCGTTGATTTGGTCGGACTGATGCTGGATCAGTTCAGTCAGACGGTGGATGGTATCTCACGAGTCGAGGACTCAGTTCGTCCCGCCGACTCGTCTCTCCCACGAACTCTCGTCTAGGTTGTCCTCTCGACATTTCCAAATACTATACAGCACACAAACGATCACATAAGAACACATATTCACAATTCCACTTAACACTTACAGGCAAGGCTGGTTCTCCTAGCTTCTGAGCGGCAGTACATGGACAGTCTTCAGAATCTAGAGCCTAAGCTCTGATACCACTTGTAACGACCCGTCCCATACCGTGTGTCACTGTAGCATCGGTCCCTACCGGGACATGTGGCGACCCTACCTCCAAATTAAGTTAGTTGGCAGATTTCTGCAACGAAAGTCGCGGAGGACTCGATTTTTCAAAAACTTCTTAAGTAAATAATATATATATAAAATGTAAAGTCGGGTTACAAAAAGAACGTCATAAAGCTACAACGTGCCGAAGCCCCAAAAATAGAAACCCGACTATCCTACGCCTCTCCAGCCCGCCTACTGCTCACCCTGACACTTATCAGTGTCGGGCTCAGTCTTACCAACAAAAACTAAAACCCTGAGCAAAATTGCCCAGTAGGTGGTGGTAAAAACATGCAACGCGTGCGTGCACTCATCCCAATCACATGTCCTCACAACATGAAAAATGCACGCTCAACCTATCTCACATCTCATCACATAATAGGGCCCTAGGCTAGACTCAGCACCCACGCGCACAATGGCAAAGTACGCCATAAACCATGCGGTAGCCCACGCCGGTCGTGCCGGGTCGATCCTTCTGCACACAATCTCAACCCGACGGTTTTCCCTGAGTAGTATACCACTAACCCGGGCAGACATAAATCTCACATCTGTCGGCCGTCCCTGAGCCAAATAATATCCGGTGGTGTACACCTCGGGTGGCTCAATCCCGAGTAGATGGGTGTCGCAAACCTCCTCTCCCACCAGGTGCTACGCGAGTCTAACCCTGACGACCGATAACGGTCACTCTACCCCTACTCAATCGACACCGTAAGCTGTCACCATACAAATACGGTATCATCATCTCTCCCGTGCATGTCGTGAAATGCACACATAATCAGTTAACATGAAAACCCGTACATCGAAACCACATAAGCGTACAGCTATTAAACTAGGCCGAAGGTTTTAAAATCCAAAAATAATATTTATAATTTAAAATATGGGTTGACCCGAAGATATAAGTTATAGTACGAAAATATTTTATTTTAAAAATGATTTGGACTGAAAACACTTCCAGCCCTATGAAGGAGAGGAGCTGCGTGACACATACCTCCGATACTTGAAGGTCATCAATGAACTCAAGAAAGCCAGGATCTCAAGGGACAAATTCGATATCAACAACCGCTTCCTTGGTAGCCTCAAACCACATTGGGGCAATGGAATCGTGATGATGATTCAGAGTAAGGACCTCTCTAACACCTCCATCCATGCTCTCTACGACAGTCTGTCTGCCTATGCTCCTTACGTGCAACCTCGGTCCACCAACACTCGAGTCGACCCTCTGGCTCTCCTCTCGAACAAGACTACCGAACGATCTTCCACCTCTAAGACCAAACAGAAGAAAGGGAAGCTACCAGCTGTTGTATCTGACACCTCTTCAGGATCCGAAGCTGATTCAGAATCTGATGAAGACGTTCGTGATCTACGCAAGCAACTGGCAATGCTCACAAAGATGGTCTCAAAGAAGATCGGGAAAAAATCCTCATCCTCCTCCAATCGCCAAAGAACCTTTAGCGGCACCAAAAAGATCACTCCCACGGATGGATTGTTGGATCTCGTCTCCATGATTCAACGTCGAGATCGGGAGATCGCCAAGGAAGTCACGAACCGTTTCGTACCCTACATGCGGTGGCTCCCAGCATTCATCAAACACTTCCGCATGCTCTCCACCAACATCCGCATCCGCCCGGCAAGTGAACACTTTGCAATCCCTATTGTCAAGAAGTTCGCCAAGAAAAACACTCCAGCGAAAGATCGACACGCTATGATCATCCCAGACGAAGTCCTCGCCTATGCCGACCCAACAAACCCACATGTTCAAGACTATTGCGCCTCCACCGCCTCATTCCGCGAGAGTCCCCGTCCACTAACCATTGTCCCTACGGAGCAGACCAGCCCTGCTGCTCCTACCCCCGGGACTAGCCAAAACCCCACCCCTAAAAGGTCATCGAGTCGCGCCACATCCTCTTCCACCCGCGTACCGAAAAAACGGTCGCGTGAGGATGACGTAAGCCGCACCACGGAGCGTCGATCAAAAAATAAACATGATCGACCTCCTCAGTCACAAACAAGCCGAGCCCAACCCATAAGTACAGGAGGTGATGTGTTCACCTCCCGAGTAGAAGACGTGGCATCTGGCTCAACCACGCAAACGACCTCACCAATCCACTTATCTTCCTCCCTACAGGAAGATATTTCATTCCACGAGGAACCACGTATACCATCGACATCCCACTTGGAGATAGTCGATGTTGAAACAAGCAGTCCCCCGCCTCAGACTGCATCCTCTTCATTCACATCAAGTCTAGTGCCCTCACTCCCCATAATTTCATATGTTTCTAGGACACATACACCCTCTACTGCACTACAGAGTCTTCGTGATTCTGTCAGAACGCTCGGTGATGTCTCTGTGACTGAGAGCGGAAGACCTAGCACGGCCAACATCACAACAACCGTGAGCCTAGGCCATCATTCGTTTGAGTCTCTCATCGATGATGCCAACGGAAAGTTTTAGTGACCCTGTCTTTTCCCGTCCTGTGGCAACGGGCGGCCGATCGGCTATCTTCTCCGATTCGGTGTCAGTTGGATTTCTTCGTGATTCCAACTTGTTAAACTTACCCCGTTTTGTCTCCGAGACCGCGCTAGAGACTCGTCTTCAAGAGTTTGCAAAGACTCTTGAGGCGTCTATTCTCGATAAAGTCTACGCGCGTCTCGATGCGTCCACCATCGACAAAGGCAAAGGTGTGGCCCCGGAGACGCCACCACCACTGCAACATATGGATGCAGACGCTGTTCTCTCCTCCATTTCCGCCAAGGAGCTCTCTACATCCTCAGAGCCCGATTCGAATCGATGACGGAACTCGACGAGGAGGAACAGCAAATGAAGGCCATAATGACTCAACCAATGACTTGTCGAGCTCAAGGCGAGTCTAGCGGGATCAGGCGCGACGATCAAGACGATGATCAAGATCGCCGCGAGGGGGAGAATAGGCAGCAAGGCTCACAATCTCAAGGACTCATGCAATCGACGCCACCTTCCTCCTCTGAACCTGAAACGACGCCCGCAACAGAAACCTCACACCCCACCAGTCAAAAATCCCACCCTATTAACCCCGAGTCACTAGCCAAATCACCCTCACCACCACCCACTACCGTCTCCGAAACTCTAATCGTCACATCGGCGTTAGAGACCACCTCCACACCTTCTCCACCCACCATCTCGGAACCTCTAACCGTCACATCGACGTTAGAGGCCCCCACCACATCTACACCACCCGATACCCAAATCATCCTCGCCAAAACCATCACCTCAACCGAACCACCAGAATCTCCACCACAACCATCCCCACAATCCACAAACTCCTCCGACACAACACCCTCGCCATTGCACAGCCATACCCCTCTCAATACCGACCCCAACATGGCTCCAGAGGACTTCTACTGCGCGCAGAACGAGTCAAGGCCTACATCTTCAACGATGAATGGCGTTACACACCCGCCGACGCAATAGCTGCCAGGAAGTTGGTGGAGATTGCTCGACGTCTGCTAAAGGAAGCATCTCTTACACTGATCAACACTGCAGACGACGAGAACGGGGAGGAGTACAATGCTGAACCTGCCGAACTCGAGAACATCCTACAATTTCAAGCGCAGCAAACTGAGGCTCCTGCTGCTCAACCGGATGTGCCCACGGCGGATATACCGGAAGCACCGTGGGAAAAGAAGAAGATCACTGCACCATTCCAAGAAGAAATCAGGAAGAGAATCTGGCGACGCAAGAAGCGGATCATCACGGCCTTCGATGAATACGAGCTGATGAACATCCAAAATTGGAGCGAGGAAAGAAGAAGCTCTACCGATGGAGCCTTCTACGCCACAAGTGCACAAAGATGACGCTATCCGATGAGGAAAACATCGCTCTGGAATTGAATCGGGCCCCCATCTGCAAAGTCACTGACCTGCAGGAGTCGAAAGGACGTGTCCACTATCCAGTGTTCACGGTAATGAGGCGGAATGAAAGCTTCAGTGAAGTGAGCGAGGCGGACTTCAAGTTTCTGCGCCTGGGTGATCTATACAACATGCTGGAATCCACGAAGCAATTCAGACTCGTCGTCAGAAGTTCTGGACATCTTGTACGGGCTGAACCAGTCACTATGGGTTATGTGGCTCTCAAGCGACACATGCTCCGACAGGTCAGATTCTTCACCTCCCACGATCTGCAAATGGCGATGGAGCACAATCTTAAGAAGGTGAACCTGACTCGCCCATCTTTCAAGAACGCGGACGACTATCGAGAGGGCGACATAACGATCGAAGTCAAATCGAGATCCTATTAGTGAAGCAAATTCAATAAAAATGTGATCGACGGAGATGATCCGGCGGTCGCCTACTCGAACTACAAGGGAAAGATGAGGCTACTGCGCTGCTCTGAAGTGGCAAAGTTCTCGGATGGAACACTCACCATCATCCAAGACAAGCTCTTGAGAATTTGCCGCATCCTTTCGGAAGAAGATCCACACTGCCGATCCAAGTTCGCGAAGTTCATTGACGCCATAGCTGATCGAATCGTGCTTCGAAGGAATCTCCGCGCCTTCGAGTTCAAGCTAGGACTTCGCGAAACACACACTCGCTAATCCACCATCACAACGCCCAAGATCCAAGACTCCCAACAATTGACACAAAGGGGGAGATTGTTAGGATATTTATAGATTGTGTCAATAGTTATGTCTTGTGTTATCTTTTGTAATTATCCTTTTAGCTTGGGCTTTGGACTAGAATGTAATTAATTAATCTTTATTGTTTGGGCCTTAATATACCTAGGGTTAATGTGGTATATAAGGTTTTACCAACACAATTTGTAAAGTAATCAAAGATCAAAAGGCTAAACCTATTTTTCACACAATACACACACTTGAAGGTGAGAACCTCTCCCTTTTTTATTCCATCAAAGCCTCTTTGATTCCTTGTTTGGTGCAATCGGGACCAACAGTTCTCTCTTCTTCGTGGGCTTTCTTTTCCGATTCTAGAGCGGCTGTCAAAGCACCTATTTTGCGTATAATCTCTGGAATATAGATACATGGATAATTAGGTTTAGCTTGTTCGTCAGTGCCTTCTTGAATTTCGGGTCCATATGGTGACATGTAGTCATCAGAGAGTGGTATCTCTCTAGTTTTATAACTATTATTGAGTTCTATGTAGTCACACTCAATTTGGGCCCATTCTTTATTTCTCCGTTTCTGTTCGTCAGATTCAGACACCTCGCTTGATTCAACGAATGGCCTTAGTTGTTCAAGGCTCAACCCAAAGCGTTTAATGTTGTATAGAAAAAGTACTTTATCTGCTTCAGGGTTAGGGGTGTATTCAAATCCCAATCCTCCGCGGGGATCATAGAATTCAACATCTCTGGGTTGGCTAAGGAACATGGTTCGTTCACTTTGACCTCTTTTGGTGTTGATGTCCTCTAATTCCTTGACTTTCTTGTATAGACGTACACGTTCGTTGGTGATTAGTTCGTATTGAGACAATACATTTTCACGTTCTTCCTCGTTATCTTTCAAGCTTCTACGCATATCGCCAATTTGTTTTTCCTTGCTTTCTTTAAGGTTTTCTAAAGTCTTTGCTTTAATTTCAGACAAGGTCAAGGATTCATTAAGAATAGCTATCTCTTCTTGTTGTTTGTTTAACAAGGCATAATTTTTGTCAAAATTGCTTTGGAGTTCTGAGTAATTTTTACGTTGCATGGAGAGTTCGGCTATCCTACGTTCTATTAACGAAATCATTTAGGGATGGACTGTATACCTCCCGGTCGGATGAAGAGACATCCGTCCTGTCTTATCCGATGGCTGGCTTATCCTCGTCGGAGTCATCCTCAAAGCTTTTCACCATGAAGGCCATTTCTCCTTCCTCCTCGTCAGATGTGTCCTCCAGCCATTCCTCTTCCTCAGCACCAAGACTATTCCCGCTTCCTTGCGCTGTGAGAGCTGAATTTTTTCTTGTAGTATTCAGTGTATTTCTTCTTGGGTCTGAAGCATTCAGAAGCAAAGTGACCCGGCTTGCCACAGTTGAAGCACTTCTTTACTACTTCAGATTTCTTAGTTTCAGCCTCTTCAGGGGCAATGTACTTCTGTTTCCCGCCCGAGATTCGTTGTTTGTTGAAGGAAGAAGATGATTTCTTGGCGCTCATCTTATTGACCGTATCTGTGATCATAGCCAGTTTCTTTCTGATTGATTCGAGTTCGTCTTCAGATTCTTGGTCAGATTTGGCGTTGTCAGAGGTATCAGATTGTACGACCTGCTTTCCTTTAGAAGTTCTCGAGCTCCTGTTGCTTGACTTAGAAGTCACAAGTGCAATTGGTTCCATGTCGATGTTCGGTTTTCCTTCGTTCTTGATTTCTTTGGCATACTGCGAGTATTGTGAGAGATTATCGTGAAGGGAGTGAATATCCATAGCGTCCAGGTCTTTGTTCTGTTGCTTAACCAGAACAGCAATCCGTCCCCACTCAGGTTGAAGTGTGGAAAGGAACTTGATGTTGTGTTCGAGGCTGGAACGTTGGATGTTGATCTTTCTCATCTCGTTGATGATGGTCAGGAAGCGAAGGTAAACATCTCGGAGTTCTTCCCCCTCCTTAGCTTTGAAGGAGTCATAGGCAGTAAGGGTGCTGGACTTCTTAGACAGATTACTAACTTCTGTCCCAACCATCATTTTGCAAACTTCGTCCCAAATTTCCTTCGCAGTGACCATTGCGTCGACTTGCTTGTAGACGTCATTTGGTAGAGCCAGAAGTACGTAATGTCGGGCAAGCTTGTCCGCTCTGGCTCGTGCCCTCTCAGCATCATTGTATCGACTAGGGTCCTTAGGAGTTCTCCTCTCTGGAATTGCAGGAACATCGGGTTGAGCAGGGATAATGGTCCAAAATTGAGCAGGTCCTTCAAAAATGGAGGAAAGCATGTCGTTTGCGAGGTCAGCATCCTTGATTTCTATCAAATTTATGAATCGTTGCTTCCAGATGCCGTACTCTCCCCATCTTAGTAGTGGTGCACGGTTTTCAGATCCAACAGCAAGACAGTCCATGTTTTCGTTTGGTAATGATCGTTAACGCGTGATATATCTGCGAAATGTGTCAGGACCCGTCGTCCGACCTCGTATTCCACTCTAATCCTAAGTGCTTAATGGTGTGTTGTCGCGCAAAGGCATGAAATTACGGATAAAATTTTTCATTTTTAAAACTGCGTGCAGAAGTCTAACATACAAGTCAAAAGAATGTTCTACAGTTTCCTGATCGTATCTACACAAAGTACAAGTGTGTGTGTGTGTGCAGCAAAAGCTTCCTATGCGCCCGGCCTTCACAGGTCGTCATCCATACACACACTCCCACCTCAAAAGCAGCCGGATAACTTCAAAAGATTGGCCTTGCGTAAAAATCGGGTCACGTACCGTGATCGTCCGTACCTACAACACGTAACGTAAGGATGAGCCACCGAGGCTCAGTAAGCAGAAATTATGCATGTATGCACGTGTCCTAACTCGGCTGTATGAACTCCTTCTGCATGAGTTCGTCTGGTCCTTTAACTCCTTCATTTCCGTCGGTGCTAGCCGGTATGGGGTCTTAGATACTGGCGCCGCTCCAGGTACCAGATCTATGGCAAATTCTATTTCCCGCTCGGGTGGTAGTCCCGGTAATTCCTCGGGAAATACGTGGGGGAAGCCCTTAACTACCGGCACTTCCTCGAATTTCGAGGAGGCGTTTCCTTCCAACTTGATAGCGAATACCAGATAGGCTTCGCACCCTGATTTGATCAGTCGTTGGGCTTTTAACACTGATATTCTAGAGATCATAGTCCCTTTTGCTAGTTCCTACGAACTTGAGGGGTTCATTCCCGTCCGTATTGAGCGTGACTATCTTGCGGTGGCAGTCTATGACAGCTCCGTACTTCGATAGCCAATCCAGTCCAAGGATAACCTCATAATCATTCATAGGGATTATTATGAGGTCTATTGGTAGTTCCCTATCCCCGATTATTATTGGGCAATCCCGTAGGACGTGGTCTGTTTGGGTGGGATTCCCATTCGAAATTGTTACCCTAAACTCGCACTCAGCTCGGTGAGGCGTGACTCCTACTCTTGCGACGAACTTAGTAGATGCGAACGAGTGTGTCGCTCCTGAGTCGACTAGGATGCATGTAGGGGTTTCATAGACGAGGAGGGTACCTGTTACCACGGCCGGGTTGTTTTCCGCTTCCTCGGAGGTTATGGTGAAAACCCTAGCCGGTACCCTTGGTGGTGCTGCCTGGTTTCCAGCTTGGCTTCCGGATCCACTTTCCGGACATGCCTTTAGATAGTGGCCTGTCTTGCCACATTTGAAGCACGTAGCATTCTGGGAGTTGCAAACTCCCGTGTGCCTCCGTGCACATTTCGGGCATACGGGTAGATCTAGCTGGGGTCTACCCTGGTTTGGGTTGAACGGCGGGGGTGGTCCAGGTCGGTTTTGGAAGTTCGGCCTCCCACCCTTGGCTACAAACTGCCGCTTTGGGTTGCTTCCGCTCCCTTGCGGCCCTTGTACGAACTTGCGCTTCGCTTCCTGGGCGCGAGCAATTTTGGCCTCTGCCTGCTCTGCCACAAGCGCCCTCTCAGCCACTTGTGCATACCTGGCTCCTTGTACTCCTGCCATACTCACATCCCGGTACAGCTCGGGCTTCAATCCTTCCATGAACCGCTCGATCTTGAGCGCGTCCGTACTGACCATGTGAGCAGTGAACCTTGATAGCTGCTCGTTCTTGATGTTCTCCGCCACTGTCATCGCCCCTTGGCAGAGGTTGATGAACTCGTTCATCCTCTGGGCACTGACGGGGGCGGTGTAGTACTTCCCTCGAAATAACTCCTTAAACCGATCCCAGCTCATCGTTAGTGGGTTCTCGATGGCTGAGATGGTATCCCACCAGTGCCCAGCGCTCCCCCTCAGAAGGTAGGCAGCGCACATGACTTTCTCCGCCTCAGGTGTGCGGCTATGCTGGAACATATTGTCCAGAGTCCTGAGCCAGTCCTCGGCTGAGGTGGGGTCTACAGCATCCTCGAACATCGGAGGGTTAAGCTTTCTGAACCTCTCCCCGATCATTTCGATTCCTTCAGGTGGGGGAGGTAGGTTAGCTGATTGTCCCCCAGTGTTTTGCTGTTGGATCAGCTGCTGAATCTGGGCCGATTGTTGCCGGACCAGTTTAGTGAGTTGCAGGATAGTAGCATCCTGGCTATCGGGAGGGTTATTGGTATTGCCCTGATCTGATTCCCTACTTCCTTCTCCCCTAAGTCTTACCATTCTCAACCTATCCTGACAATTTCCTAAGGCCAATAAATCAAACCATACAAAGAATTCACATGACATGATACTTACAAGCAAGGCCGCTTCCGTGCTTTTGAGTGTGTGTGTATGGACAGTCTGCAGGACCTGTGACCGAAGCTCTGATACCACTCTGTCAGGACCCGTCGTCCGACCTCGTATTCCGTTCTAATCCTAAGTGCTTAATGGTGTGTTGTCGCGCAAAGGCATGAAATTACGAATAAAATTTTTCATTTTTAAAACTGCGTGCGGAAGTCTTACATACAAGTCAAAAGAATGTTCTACAGTTTCCTGATCGTATCTACACAAAGTACAAGTGTGTGTGTGTGTGTGTGCAGCAAAAGCTTCCTATGCGCCCGGCCTTCACAGGTCGTCATCCATACACACAATCCCACCTCAAAAGCAGCCGGATAGCTTCAAAAGATTGGCCTTGCGTAAAAATCGGGTCACGCACCGTGATCGTCCGTACCTACAACACGTAACGTAAGGATGAGCCACCGAGGCTCAGTAAGCAGAAATTATGCATGTATGCACGTGTCCTAACGATCGACAATCCACACCGTCGTTTTCTAACGCTCATACTCTTTTTTTTATACTCGTACTCTTTTCTTACACTCATACTCTTTTCTTGACTCGTACATCATATGGGCCCTCGGCTTTCTATCCCACTATGCGCCATATCATAGAGATCTCAATCCACTAGGGATTTGTACATATGCGAAGGTTCACACACTAGAAGGTCACCCGAAGGAATCTTCCCTTACTCAGTGTGGCCTCCACGCGGACGCTTCTCACTGGTAGCCGACACCGAGGCCACTAACCGCGGAGGTCACCCGAAGGAATCTTCCCTCCCGGTTAGTGTTCACGCACTAGAAGGTCACCCGAAGGAATCTTCCCTTACTCAGCGCGTGCCCCGAGCAGCATCCTTCAGGTTTCATCTCCCGCATACGGGGTGTTCCCACAGCCTCTTATACAGGCCTTATGGTATCATTCGCCATGGCTGCATAGGGGAGCCGTGACTCTTTATTGAGTCGACACAAACGCCAATATCGGCGAGTATATATATATCGCACACAGGCGATCTTATGCACGCTCGTACCTCGCCTCTTATATACTACGCATGCGTGCAAATGCTCATGCCATGCTCATAAAAATATGCAGATCGTGCTATCATGCATAAAATTAAATCATGTCGTACGTACACATTCCACATAAAGTCACGTAAGCACGAAATCACATAATCATATGCGGGCAAGTTACGTGTCGTAGTTGGATTTCTACTTACATGTCGTCCAAGCTTATTTAGCGTACGTCCTCGTTCGTTCCTAACGTTCAACCTTATCAATAAAAGTCGTTAGGTATTAGTCTTTGTTTTCCTTAGTTAATTACCGAAATAATTAATATTATTCGTACAAGGTAATTAGACTTAGAATAATTTCCTAGGCCTTAGGCCATTCAATTCGTCCTATTGAATCTTCCTAAGTTACTTGGTTGCTATGCTAAGTTAGGTTAGAATTGATTATTCTAACTTAGGTGTCTCAGCTAAAGTGGTGTTAATTTTAGAGTTAGGTTTCGATTGAGCTCTAGTTAGCTCAATTTCACCTAAGTTTCTACCCTTAGGAATTTTTCCGACTTACAACATTTAACTTCGTTACATGCCAAACTCGGCGAAAGTCATTCGATTGCAAGGTTTCGCACGATTGATTTCGTCCAATCGAATTTCTGATTTACATTAGTTTCGCCCGAAACGCATGCGTTAGTTGCTTTCGATCGAAAGTCATTTTGTCAGTCACTTTCGATCGAAACCCTTCTATCCCAAATTCTAATTTCGATTGGTAGTTATCCTAAGTTAGTTTCGCCCGAAAGTGCATGTGAGTGTAAGTGAGTTTCGCCGTGTGATTGCGTTATCGTGACATCATCCCAACTTCGCCCGACGTTGCATGTGTGTGGAGGTCGATCTAAATCAATTGCATGGGCTTGAGGTGGAGTTTCGCCGCGTGGTGACGTCTGCATGACGTCCTCTTGGTTTCGGTCGAAACCATATAGGTAGGGGTTAAGGGATCATTTTAGTTCAATTTGAGGGTTTCTATCGATTCCACTTTCGATCGATTAGTGTTTCGCCCGAAACCCTAGTATTACCATTCTACTTTCGATTGATTATTATGCACGTTGAGGGGAGTTTCGATCAATAAATTACTCAATTCACTAACTAAATCATGAAGTTAGTCGAAACTTATCTTATCCTATTCCAGCTTCGCCCGAATATGCTCGGTTTCGATCGAAACTCATGATAAAATTACTTTTCGACTTTCGATCGAAACACAAAGGTTCATCAACTCGAAACTACCTCAATTTCATCCCTTCTTCTTCCTTAAATCGTGTGATTCCTTCTTAGAAATAACATCATAACTCCATGAATCATACATTAAATTATTCTATCATGCTTCGCCCCAAGTAACAACCTAAATAAATCTATGTTCCAAACTTAGGGTTTTCGTGCCCTTCTTCAACCACTTCGCTTTTAATGTCATAAATACATCCAACCACACCTAGGGTACGAAATTAAAAGGCTTAGGGAGGGTATTTCACTTACAAATTTTGAAATCCTAAGCTAGTTGAAGTGCCCTTTGTTCGAACTCCTCTCGGCTCCTTCACTTGGGATTTTCGTTTGTTTGCTTAAGTGTGGTTATGGAGTTTGAGTTGTTAACTTAGATATTTTCTTTAAATAATATTATGGGGTCTTAGCTTAGGCGTGGGTTTTTCCTTGTTTTAAGGTGGCTTGTCTCCAATTTGTCATCTCTCATGATTTGGGCCCAATTGTTATGTTCTAGCCCATTAATGATTAAATTCCTAGCCCAACTATCATTAGTCATTTTTCTTTTAGCATTTCCGAAAATTTACCCTTCCAAATTAGGGTTCCTCACAATTTCGCGTCAGTAGCACTTGATTGCACATAATTCTCGTAGCACTCACGAGCATAAAATTTATAACATCTCATGCGCATCTATCATATATGAAATTAACGTAAAATCACATAAATCATACACGAAATTTATTGGCCGACCTAATTTGCGGGGACCGGGGTCCTACAAAATGAAACGCTTTAGTTTTGAATGATATATAGTCAAGTTTGAGAATTTCGAGTGTTGAGTCTAAATAGGTGAATTCACTTAATAAATCCTGTCGCAATTTAAGAATTTGATGAATTTTATGTACTGCTCGAGGATGGAACGATTGGTGTTATGTGAAGTTAATAATTTTGTTCTACCCAATTTGAATGCTTAATCGATTCTAATTTGATAGTGGTGACAAGCTCGACAGAAATTGAGTTAAGATTTGAAAATGTGAGTTTCGATCGAAAGAGGGATTAAAACTTAAGTTTCGGCAGAAATTAAGTTTCGATCGAAAGTGGTGACAAGCTCGGCAAAAATTAAGTTTCGATCGAAAGAGGGATTAAAACTTAGATAAGGTTAGTTTCGATCGAAATGGATTTCGATTTTGATTTGAAGAAACTAGTTTCGATTGATAGGAATGAAGAAGTTTCGGGCGAATTTGGTCCAAATTGGATTTGTTTCGATTGACTAAGATTGAATTTGGCTGGACGAAACAGTAAATAATTTGGACTTTCGCTGAGATATGAGTCGAGCGAAACTAAGCAAATCGATCGAAATTGGTACAGTAGACTTTCGGGCGAAATAGATTGGACTTTCGCCGAGAATTTTTGGAAAGGGGTCACTAAATAAATGGAAAAACAGGAGTTTACAAGACAGCGTGCGTGTACCGCTCACGACGCACCAAACGGTAATGAACAACCGACCAAGAGGCAACACTACAAAACAACCCAGACGACCTACAATGTCCCACAGAACCAAAGCCAAATTACAGAGGAGTCGCGTAGGATAAGGCTACGTAGGCGTCACAAACCACTTCCATCATCGGGTTCCTGATACCAGTTGTAGTATCAGCAGGGGAGTAAAGCACATTGCCAAGAACAGCGCCAAGGGCACAGAGACCGGATGCGGTAACACAAAGTGAACGCTCCAAGCGGGAATGTGGAACATCCGCAAGGAAAAGGTCGGTGAGGGGCGCAAGTGCGCCAGCTCCTGTTAACCAACCGGAGAGAACCCACCAGGTGGTCCTTGTGACCCGCACACATAGCAAAGCCGCCAGGAGGACCTCGCACCCAGTCCAACAACAGTACGACCAATCCACACCAAGCCCGAGAGAGCCATCTGCACCCACGAACAAAGACAAAGACAGATGCGAGCAGGGGACAAAGCACGAGTAAACATAAATAGCTTATAGAGAAATGAAATCCGCCACAGTGGCCAGCTCAGGGGCATAAGCGAGGCTCGTCAAGTGGAGCGATTCTACCAAGTCAAGCGCCAGACTCGTTTTAGAGCGCTAGCCTGGAGATGGTACTTGTTCGGGATGGTGGAGAGTCGTAAGCACATGAGGACTTCAATCTCAGCCGGGATGGTACTTTCGCCGAGAATTGTGTCGATCAAAACTACGAAATTGGGCACTATAGCGTTTCGGGCGATATCGATTGGCTTTGCCGAGAATTGTATCGATCGAAGCTTGAAATTGGATACTGTAGTGTTTCGGGTGATATCGATTGGCTTTCGCCGGGAACTGTATCGATCGAAACGTGACAATTGGATACTGTAGCTTTTCGATCGAAACTGTGAAATTAGTGGATAATTGTCACAAGACTCTAATCGATTAACTTTCGCCGAGAAATGTATCGGCGAAACTGTGAAATTGAAGAGAAATTGCCCGAAACTCAAATCAATCGAAGCTTCACTAAGTGAGTTTCGGTCAAAACCTTCAAACTAAAAAGTACTGTTCTATCGACACTGATGAACAGTTCAGTAAAAACCCAGATTTTTGGACTCGTTGCTCAAATCCTACTCAAACTTGACTGAAATCGACGTGAAAGAACACAAATACACTCAATAACAGTTTTCTAACGTTTTAGGGGTAAAAAATAATTGAAAACGAATTAAAAACACCCAAAAACAGAGAAAATATTGAAAATGAGTTTTCAAGCCAAGAACTTGTTCAAATCACGTCGGAATCGAGCAAAATTTGATTCAAATGAAAGATATTGATCCGCGTTAGGCTCTGATACCACTTGTTGGCCCTTTTATTACCAAACAAGGATCAAAAGAAATGTTTGAATGTGTAAAACGTGAAGAACACCTTGAGTCGTGTTAGTGTGTGTTTTTGTAAGGAAAAGTACAAGGTGGCTTACCTTTTTAATTCTTTTGATAAAACCCTAATTAGCGTAAATGGGGCTTTATATACCACAACTATTTGGTATATTAAAGCTCAATACAAAACTATGACTTAATATCATAAGTCACCCCAAACTACTACAACCTTCTAATTAGATATGCTAACCCAAGTTTACAAAAAATAAAGGATGCTACTAAATATATTCCTAGCAACTATGTTGGTGAACCCGATCTTCTACGTCGTCTTCTTTGTGCTCATAATATGCTCGTAAGAGAAAGGTAAAATCTCTTTTCCTAAATCATGCATATCAATTTCAAAATCTTTAGTCTCAGATAACATAAATGTTGATTCTCGAATTGGCTCCTTGCAACATTACATTTCAGATAATATCTTCCCGAGCAAAGGTGTACCATTCTTTGCCTCAATATTTTATGTTATCATTCATGAGATAAGACACCAGCGCCATCCATAGGATGCAGATCATATTCAAAGTCCGATACCAAAATTCTATGGAAATGCAGAAGTTTGTTTCGATCTTGTTGTGAAACTTCGTAAGACTGATTTAGGTTATTCCACTGATGAAAAGCATGTTAAACATTCTGTGCCTAAGTTTAAGTATTTTTTTGGTGGTAGAAATGGTCATTATGCATACAACTGTCCCTTAAAGAAGATTGATATAGCTAAGTATGTCTGGAGACCTAAGAAGTCACCTGTAAATGCCACTGTTGTATCTTATCGTAACAGAGATCACCGTCTATGCAGAATGATATCTCATATGTTAACAGAAGTTATTTCTCCGCTAACATGTTAGGACCCAACAGAAATTGGGTATCTCAGAGAGTACTTCTTTCTACAGGTACGAAGGAAGAATTCCAGTAAGAAACGTAGGTGGTATCTCGACAGCGGTTGCTCCCGCCACATGACAGGTGATATAGGTAATTTTGTGTCGTTGAAGGCGGTTGATGGAGGATATGTTTCGTATGCCAACGACGCAAAAGCCAAAATCGTTGGAGTTGGTACTGTCGGTAACAATTTAAATATCACAATAGATAATGTATGGTTTGTTAAAAAACTTAGAACATAATTTAATTAGCATTAGTCAATTATGTGATGATGGACTTATCGTAGCTTTCGCCAAAGATAAGTGCTTTGTTAAAAAGAATGATGAGATTGTGTTTAGTGCATCTAGGCATGGTAACATTTACTGCATCACTCTTGATGATATTGCTAACTGATCGGCAGCATGTACGTTAATATATTATAGGTTCGTGCAAGTACGTCAAGTAATAATTAAAACGAATATATTATAATTAGAACCACGCGCGATAGTCAGTGTACCTATCGTTTGTAATATAGCTATAGTGAATATTCGAGTATCGAACACGAGGAATAAATTGATTACTAGTATTGACCTATCGACTCGATATTTAACCTAAATAAAGTAGCAGGATTTGTTTATACTACGAGCTAATTTAACAGAGCAACCCAAATGATTGGAAGACTAAGGAAGCACAACTTGAAATAATACGAGTAACTTAAGATGACAAATATGTGTTCGGAATTCGAATCCCGCTGGGTGCTATCGGCTAAGGCTACGGAAAATCGCTCCTACGTGATTATCGACTAAATCGCAGTAATTTCCTACCCAGTCACGGATTTGCTGTCGCCCTAAACGCTTGTGGGAATCTAAGTTTAGTAATTACTAGATGGCGAGGATCGAGTATTTGCTGTCACCCTATACTCGAGTCCTAACGTCTACGAATGGCCTAGTCGTTATTTAGCTGTCGCCCTAAACGAGGTACCATACATTCACATCAACACATAGACATATCGATGGAAAGAAGCAATATCATAGAATGATAAATAGTCGAGTACACGTGTTCACGATTATCTTACGCCTTAACTACGTCATAATCCAACATTCATCTACTCCCAAGCACAAGAGGATTAGCTACTCATATTAGGCAAAACAACAACAAGATTCAAAGGAAACGAGGATAGAGAACTCATAAAAACTTCCCTAAGAAGTGAATATGGCGTTTCTGAGGTGGCGCTCTCGTTCCTCGATCGGCTAGGCGTCGCTGCGTTGTTGGATCGTCCCTTGAGCTTCTCCGAATCACGGGGCTGCTTCTAGTGTTCTTCCTCCTCTCCTTTTCTCTAAGTTTCGTCCCCATGAAGTTGTCCTTGAGTTCTGAGAAGAACTCCCCTTTTATGCATCGAATTTGGGCCAAAACCCTGAAATTTGGCACGTTCACGGCCACTTAATGGGCCTTCACAGCCGTGAACTATGCATTTAGGCTGACTTTTCGCCTTTCTTAAACCCTTTACGGCCTCTTTCATAAGGAGTCACGGCCGTGACGACGACTTAAACCCTAAATCTTGACTTCATGCAACGTGTCACGGCCTCTTGCATATAGAAGGCCGTGACAGTGAATAGCAAAGCGGTTGTTTAGTCTCTGCCGCGAGTCACGGCCTTTGGCATGAAGACTCACGGCCGTGACATATTCCTTAAAACTCTCTCCACGTTCACGGCCTCATGCATGAGGATTCACGGCCGTGACGCTGGATCTTAAGCTCATGCCCATGTTCACGGGCAAGTGCATAGACATTCACGGCCGTGACACCTTGTCCTTAAGCATACTGCCTCTGTTCACGGCCCCTTCGAGGTGAGTCACGGCCGTGACTCTTGCCTGACATCTTCATACTGGCCATTTTCGCGTCGTTTTCGCCTCGTTTTCGTTCCTCTTCGCTCGATAATCATTCGAAGGTCCTACAATATTTAAATGGGTGTAAATAGAGCCAAGAAATGCATGGAATGACCAAAAATATCCTATTATAATCCAATAAATGCAACAGTAAAGTATTAAAATACGTTTATCAAACCTCCCCACACTTAAGCTTTTGCTTGTCCTCAAGCAAATTAGAAGCAAGAAAAGGTAACAAGATAGTGGCACGACCATTCACAATTCACCAACGCAGATGGAAAACACAAAATTGAATCAAGCAAGCAATTATGGACACTGCAACAACAATCAGCACTTATCGACACGAATTTCCTTAGCACTACTAATCGAGATCCACACATCACAGGGATTCACTCAATCACTCAGTGTATAGGCTAAAAAAATCGGTGAATCACTCAATTCATGCAATAATCTAGTCTAAACCATATGCTTGCAAGTCAATAGCACGTCTACTACTTAGGGTAGTTAGCATGAATCAGAAGGTCTTTTCCGGTTTAAATGGGTGCAGATAGTAATGAGGTGGTAGTGGAATCACATATGATTAGCAGTCGTGTCGGTCTTCATGTCATTGTCTAAAGCGCGCCAAGAATTAACCTTTCTGGTTACGCCGTCTTCATTTCTTCTTATTTCTGCTGCGTCTCACTAAGCCTTTCTTCTCCCACGTCTCAAAATGAAAGATGATGTGGAATTCACGAGACTGGAAGATTATCAAAGGAAAGGTTCTTTCTTTCTTTTCACAGCAGCTTATTCTCCTCATGCTTCAGTTCCACAGAAATAAATATATTTTTTCTTCTTTTTTTTCAACAAATTGTTCACATTCCGGCGGGCCGTCATCTCTGCGCTTTTCGACTTTGACATTTGACCTTCACTTCCGCTTAACTCGGGTTCAAATGATCTCTGGAGGCTTATTCAGGTTAGCGGCTTATGAAAATATGAGGTTTAAGAAATAAAAAGGCTTAGGCACAAAGTGGCTAACTACGGTGATCAGTCGTGGTCGGGAACTTTGGTCGTGTACTTAATTCCTAATGCCTTCGTCATATTCATACAAAACACACTCTAAAGCAATTTCAATGCGTATCTAACGAGCAAGTTCTAGAGAGACGTAAATTATGCACTACTCACACAACCTAGAAAAATGAGCAAAAGCTCGTCAGCTCGAACTCTCACAACGGAACATGGGTTATGTGTGTGAATCTCTCAAAGTAACACTATATCTATTCATGCTGAAAAGATTAAATCACTGATGCATGTCTTTTCGCTCACTAGACTCCCTAGTATGCAATCCATTTTGAGATGAACGCAAACAATCATGCCAGACTTCTATAAATTTAATAACTACAGCACGTTATATAAAAAATAAACTTCACGTAAATTTTCATCAAAATTCCCCCTCCCACACTTAAGATGTACGTTGTCCTCAAACGTGTAAAATAAATAAAAGAAAGGTAAAAGAAGTTGAAAAGAACGTGTCTCCCCTGAAAAAAAATGGCGTGGTCCTGCCTCTTGCATTTGATGTAGTTGAACATGGTTGTTTTTACTGATTTTAAAATATTTTGAGTCGTAGTCTGAATTCGTGTCACATTTCCTGAAAACACTGAAAAGAAAATTAAACGTACGATAGAAATAAAAAGTAGACAGCAAAACGAGTCATAATCATCAAAAGTGTCGGGATGACAAGACCAAATACACAAAATGTTCTACAAAAGAAACATCCCAAAATGAAACCGGGACTAAGGTGGTGGTGGTGAGGGCTGCCGAGGGCGAAGGAATGCCAGTGACTCCTGTGATCGCCTGACCGCGTCGTCCATGGTTTAAGGGCCTGCTCATAGCGCTATTGCTCTTCGCGGTAGCGTCGGTGGGCTTCCTCATTTCGACGCTCATACTCGTCCTGGCGATGTCGTGTCTCCTCATCACGTCGTAGGGCCTCCTCATTGTAGCGTAGCATTTCCTGGCGCAATGTGTGAAACTCTGCGGCTGACGCATCAGGAGCGACACCCGAGGACTCGCCGTCGTGATAGCCGGAGGAATGGGAAGGTCCGGCAGTGTCGGGGTGTACTGGGAATGGCCCCACGCCCTCGATTTCTAGTGGCTCTGGGAATGCGTCGCCGAGGTCCGTCTGCCCACGGTAAACCTCGTGCCAGACGTAAACCTTGTTCGAACGGGACCAATTGGGTGCTTTGATCAGCATCTTCATCTTCATGCTCATAAAAATATGCAGATCGTGCTATCATTCTTAAAATTAAATCATGTCGTACGTACACATTCCACATAAAGTCACGTAAGCACGAAATCACATAATCACATAAAGTTACGTGTCGTAGTTGGATTTCTACTTACCTGTCGTCCAAGCTTATTTAGCGTACGTCCTCGTTCGTTCCTAACGTTCAACCTTATCAATAAAAGTCGTTAGGTATTAGTACTTTGTTTTCCTTAGTTAATTACCGAAATAATTAATATTATTCGTACAAGGTAATTAGACTTAGAATAATTTCCTAGGCCTTAGGCCATTCAATTCGTCCTATTGAATCTTCCTAAGTTACTTGGTTGCTATGCTAAGTTAGGTTAGAATTGATTATTCTAACTTAGGTGTCTCAGCTAAAGTGGTGTTAATTTTAGAGTTAGGTTTCGATTGAGCTCTAGTTAGCTCAATTTCACCTAAGTTTCTACCCTTAGGAATTTTTCCGACTTACAACATTTAACTTCGTTACATGCCAAACTCGGCGAAAGTCATTCGATTTCAAGGTTTCGCACGATTGATTTCGTCCAATCGAATTTCTGATTTACATTAGTTTCGCCCGAAACGCATGCGTTAGTTGCTTTCGATCGAAAGTCATTTTGTCAGTCACTTTCGATCGAAACCCTTCTATCCCAAATTCTAATTTCGATTGGTAGTTATCCTAAGTTAGTTTCGCCCGAAAGTGCATGTGAGTGTAAGTGAGTTTCGCCGTGTGATTGCGTTATCGTGACATCATCCCAACTTCGCCCGACGTTGCATGTGTGTGGAGGTCGATCTAAATCAATTGCATGGGCTTGAGGTGGAGTTTCGCCGCGTGGTGACGTCTGCATGACGTCCTCTTGGTTTCGGTCGAAACCATATAGGTAGGGGTTAAGGGATCATTTTAGTTCAATTTGAGGGTTTCTATCGATTCCACTTTCGATCGATTAGTGTTTCGCCCGAAACCCTAGTATTACCATTCTACTTTCGATTGATTATTATGCACGTTGAGGGGAGTTTCGATCAATAAATTACTCAATTCACTAACTAAATCATGAAGTTAGTCGAAACTTATCTTATCCTATTCCAGCTTCGCCCGAATATGCTCGGTTTCGATCGAAACTCATGATAAAATTACTTTTCGACTTTCGATCGAAACACAAAGGTTCATCAACTCGAAACTACCTCAATTCCATCCCTTCTTCTTCCTTAAATCGTGTGATTCCTTCTTAGAAATAACATCATAACTCCATGAATCATACATTAAATTATTCTATCATGCTTCGCCCCAAGTAACAACCTAAATAAAATCTATGTTCCAAACTTAGGGTTTTCGTGCCCTTCTTCAACCACTTCGCTTTTAATGTCATAAATACATCCAACCACACCTAGGGTACGAAATTAAAAGGCTTAGGGAGGGTATTTCACTTACAAATTTTGAAATCCTAAGCTAGTTGAAGTGCCCTTTGTTCGAACTCCTCTCGGCTCCTTCACTTGGGATTTTCGTTTGTTTGCTTAAGTGTGGTTATGGAGTTTGAGTTGTTAACTTAGATATTTTCTTTAAATAATATTATGGGGTCTTAGCTTAGGCGTGGGTTTTTCCTTGTTTTAAGGTGGCTTGTCTGCAATTTGTCATCTCTCATGATTTGGGCCCAATTGTTATGTTCTAGCCCATTAATGATTAAATTCCTAGCCCAACTATCATTAGTCATTTTTCTTTTAGCATTTCCGAAAATTTACCCTTCCAAATTAGGGTTCCTCACAATTTCGCGTCAGTAGCACTTGATTGCACATAATTCTCGTAGCACTCACGAGCATAAAATTTATAACATCTCATGCGCATCTATCATATATGAAATTAACGTAAAATCACATAAATCATACACGAAATTTATTGGCCGACCTAATTTGCGGGGACCGGGGTCCTACAAAATGAAACGCTTTAGTTTTGAATGATATATAGTCAAGTTGAGAATTTCGAGTGTTGAGTCTAAATAGGTGAATTCACTTAATAAATCCTGTCGCAATTTAAGAATTTGATGAATTTTATGTACTGCTCGAGGATGGAACGATTGGTGTTATGTGAAGTTAATAATTTTGTTCTACCCAATTTGAATGCTTAATCGATTCTAATTTGATAGTGGTGACAAGCTCGACAGAAATTGAGTTAAGATTTGAAAATGTGAGTTTCGATCGAAAGAGGGATTAAAACTTAAGTTTCGGCAGAAATTAAGTTTCGATCGAAAGTGGTGACAAGCTCGGCAAAAATTAAGTTTCGATCGAAAGAGGGATTAAAACTTAGATAAGGTTAGTTTTGATCGAAATGGATTTCGATTTTGATTTGAAGAAACTAGTTTCGATTGATAGGAATGAAGAAGTTTCGGGCGAATTTGGTCCAAATTGGATTTGTTTCGATTGACTAAGATTGAATTTGGCTGGACGAAACAGTAAATAATTTGGACTTTCGCTGAGATATGAGTCGAGCGAAACTAAGCAAATCGATCGAAATTGGTACAGTAGACTTTCGGGCGAAATAGATTGGACTTTCGCCGAGAATTTTTGGAAAGGGGTCACTTAATAAATGGAAAAACAGGAGTTTACAAGACAGCGTGCGTGTACCGCTCACGACGCACCAAACGGTAATGAACAACCGACCAAGAGGCAACACTACAAAACAACCCAGACGACCTACAATGTCCCAAAGAACCAAAGCCAAATTACAGAGGAGTCGCGTAGGATAAGGCTACGTAGGCGTCACAAACCACTTCCATCATCGGGTTCCTGATACCAGTTGTAGTATCAGCAGGGGAGTAAAGCACATTGCCAAGAACAGCGCCAAGGGCACAGAGACCGGATGCGGTAACACAAAGTGAACGCTCCAAGCGGGAATGTGGAACATCCGCAAGGAAAAGGTCGGTGAGGGGCGCAAGTGCGCCAGCTCCTGTTAACCAACCGGAGAGAACCCACCAGGTGGTCCTTGTGACCCGCACACATAGCAAAGCCGCCAGGAGGACCTCGCACCCAGTCCAACAACAGTACGACCAATCCACACCAAGCCCGAGAGAGCCATCTGCACCCACGAACAAAGACAAAGACAGATGCGAGCAGGGGACAAAGCACGAGCAAACATAAATAGCTTATAGAGAAATGAAATCCGCCACAGTGGCCAGCTCAGGGGCATAAGCGAGGCTCGTCAAGTGGAGCGATTCTACCAAGTCAAGCGCCAGACTCGTTTTAGAGCGCTAGCCTGGAGATGGTACTTGTTCGGGATGGTGGAGAGTCGTAAGCACAGGAGAACTTCAATCTCGGCCGGGATGGTACTTTCGCCGAGAATTGTGTCGATCAAAACTACGAAATTGGGCACTATAGCGTTTCGGGCGATATCAACTGGCTTTGCCGAGAATTGTATCGATCGAAGCTTGAAATTGGATACTGTAGTGTTTCGGGTGATATCGATTGGCTTTGCCGAGAATTGTATCGATCGAAGCTTGAAATTGGATACTGTAGTGTTTCGGGTGATATGATTGGCTTTCGCCGGGAACTGTATCGATCGAAACGTGGCAATTGGATACTGTAGCTTTTCGATCGAAACTGCGAAATTAGTGGATAATTGTCTCAAGACTCTAATCGATTGACTTTCGCCGAGAAATGTATCGGCGAAACTGTGAAATTGAAGAGAAATTGCCCGAAACTCAAATCAATCGAAGCTTCACTAAGTGAGTTTCGGTCAAAACCTTCAAACTAAAAAGTACTGTTCTATCGACACTGATGAACAGTTCAGTAAAAACCCAGATTTTTTGACTCGTTGCTCAAATCCTACTCAAACTTGACTGAAATCGACGTGAAAGAACACAAATACACTCAATAACAGTTTTCTAACGTTTTAGGGGTAAAAAATAATTGAAAACGAATTAAAAACACCCAAAAACAGAAAAAATATTGAAAATGAGTTTTCAAGCCAAGAACTTGTTCAAATCACGTCAGAATCGAGCAAAATTGGATTCAAATGAAAGATATTGATCCGCGTTAGACTCTGATACCACTTGTTGGCCCTTTTATTACCAAACAAGGATAAAAAAAAATGTTTGAATGTGTAAAACGTGAAGAACACCTTGAGTGCGTGTTAGTGTGTGTTTTTGTAAGGAAAAGTACAAGGTGGCTTACCTTTTTAATTCTTTTGATAAAACCCTAATTAGGGTAAATGGGGCTTTATATACCACAACTATTTGGTATATTAAAGCTCAATACAAAACTATGACTTAATATCATAAGTCACCCCAAACTACTACAACCTTCTAATTAGATATGCTAACCCAAGTTTACATAAAATAAAGGATGCTACTAAATATATTCCTAACAACTATGTTGGTGAACTCGATCTTCTACGTCGTCTTCTTTGTGCTCATAATATGCTCGTAAGAGAAAGGTAAAATCTCTTTTCCTAAATCATGCATATCAATTTCAAAATCTTTAGTCTCAGATAACATAAATGTTGATTCTCGAATTGGCTCCTTGCAACATTACATTTCAGATAATATCTTCCCGAGCAAAGGTGTACCATTCTTTGCCTCAATATTTTATGTTATCATTCATGAGATAAGACACCAGCGCCATCCATAGGATGCAGATCATATTCAAAGTCCGATACCAAAATTCTATGGAAATGCAGAAGTTTGTTTCGATCTTGTTGTGAAACTTCGTAAGACTGATTTAGGTTATTCCACTGATGAAAAGCATGTTAAACATTCTGTGCCTAAGTTTAAGTGTTTTTGTGGTGGTAGAAATGGTCATTATGCATACAACTGTCCCTTAAAGAAGATTGATAAAGCTAAGTATGTCTGGAGACCTAAGAAGTCACCTGTAAATGCCACTGTTGTATCTTATTGTAACAGGAGATCACCGTCTATGCAGAATGATATCTCATATGTTAACAGAAGTTATTTCTCCGCTAACATGTTAGGACCCAACAGAAATTGGGTATCTCAGAGAGTACTTCTTTCTACAGGTACGAAGGAAGAATTCCAGTAAGAAACGTAGGTGGTATCTCGACAGCGGTTGCTCCCGCCACATGACAGGTGATATAGGTAATTTTGTGTCGTTGAAGGCGGTTGATGGAGGATATGTTTCGTATGCCAACGACGCAAAAGCCAAAATCGTTGGAGTTGGTACTGTCGGTAACAATTTAAATATCACAATAGATAATGTATGGTTTGTTAAAAAACTTAGAACATAATTTAATTAGCATTAGTCAATTATGTGATGATGGACTTATCGTAGCTTTCGCCAAAGATAAGTGCTTTGTTAAAAAGAATGATGAGATTGTGTTTAGTGCATCTAGGCATGGTAACATTTACTGCATCACTCTTGATGATATTGCTAACTGATCGGCAGCATGTACGTTAATATATTATAGGTTCGTGCAAGTACGTCAAGTAATAATTAAAACGAATATATTATAACTAGAACCACGCGCGATAGTCAGTGTACCTATCGTTTGTAATATAGCTATAGTGAATATTCGAGTATCGAACACGAGGAATAAATTGATTACTAGTATTGACCTATCGACTCGATATTTAACCTAAATAAAGTAGCAGGATTTGTTTATACTACGAGCTAATTTAACAGAGCAACCCAAATGATTGGAAGACTAAGGAAGCACAACTTGAAATAATACGAGTAACTTAAGATGACAAATATGTGTTCGGAATTCGAATCCCGCTGGGTGCTATCGGCTAAGGCTACGGAAAATCGCTCCTACGTGATTATCGACTAAATCGCAGTAATTTCCTACCCAGTCACGGATTTGCTGTCGCCCTAAACGCTTGTGGGAATCTAAGTTTAGTAATTACTAGATGGCGAGGATCGAGTATTTGCTGTCACCCTATACTCGAGTCCTAACGTCTACGAATGGCCTAGTCGTTATTTAGCTGTCGCCCTAAACGAGGTACCATACATTCACATCAACACATAGACATATCGATGTAAAGAAGCAATATCATAGAATGATAAATAGTCGAGTACACGTGTTCACGATTATCTTACGCCTTAACTACGTCATAACCCAACATTCATCTACTCCCAAGCACACAAGAGGATTAGCTACTCATATTAGGCAAAACAACAACGAGATTCAAAGGAAACGAGGATAGAGAACTCATAAAAACTTCCCTAAGAAGTGAATATGGCGTTTCTGAGGTGGCGCTCTCGTTCCTCGATCGGCTAGGCGTCGTTGCGTTGTTGGATTGTCTCTTGAGCTTCTCCGAATCACGGGGCTGCTTCTAGTGTTCTTCCTCCTCTCCTTTTCTCTAAGTTTCGTCCCCATGAAGTTGTCCTTGAGTTCTGAGAAGAACTCCCCTTTTATGCATCGAATTTGGGCCAAAACCCTGAAATTTGGCACGTTCACGGCCACTTAATGGGCCTTCACAGCCGTGAACTATGCATTTAGGCTGACTTTTCGCCTTTCTTAAACCCTTTACGGCCTCTTGCATAAGGAGTCACGGCCGTGACGACGACTTAAACCCTAAATCTTGACTTCATGCAACGTGTCACGGCCTCTTGCATATAGAAGGCCGTGACAGTGAATAGCAAAGCGGTTGTTTAGTCTCTGCCGCGAGTCACGGCCTTTGGCATGAAGACTCACGGCCGTGACATATTCCTTAAAACTCTCTCCACGTTCACGGCCTCATGCATGAGGATTCACGGCCGTGACGCTGGATCTTAAGCTCACTGCCCATGTTCACGGGCAAGTGCATAGACATTCACGGCCGTGACACCTTGTCCTTAAGCATACTGCCTCTGTTGACGGCCCCTTCGAGGTGAGTCACGGCCGTGACTCTTTCCTGACATCTTCATACTGGCCATTTTCGCGTCGTTTTCGCCTCGTTTTCGTTCCTCTTCGCTCGATAATCATTCGAAGGTCCTACAATATTTAAATGGGTGTAAATAGAGCCAAGAAATGCATGGAATGACCAAAAATATCCTATTATAATCCAATAAATGCAACAGTAAACGTATTAAAATACGTTTATCAAACCTCCCCACACTTAAGCTTTTGCTTGTCCTCAAGCAAATTAGAAGCAAAAAAGGTAACAAGATAGTGGCACGACCATTCACAATTCACCAACGCAGATGGAAAACACAAAATTGAATCAAGCAAGCAATTATGGACACTGCAACAACAATCAGCACTTATCGACACGAATTTCCTTAGCACTACTAATCGAGATCCACACATCACAGGGATTCACTCAAATCACTCAGTGTATAGGCTAAAAAAATCGGTGAATCACTCAATTCATGCAATAATCTAGTCTAAACCATATGCTTGCAAGTCAATAGCACGTCTACTACTTAGAGTAGTTAGCATGAATCAGAAGGTCTTTTCCGGTTTAAATGGGTGCAGATAGTAATGAGGTGGTAGTGGAATCACATATGAGTAGCAGTCGTGTCGGTCTTCATGTCATTGTCTAAAGCGCGCCAAGAATTAACCTTTCTGGTTACGCCGTCTTCATTTCTTCTTATTTCTGCTGCGTCTCACTAAGCCTTTCTTCTCCCACGTCTCAAAATGAAAGATGATGTGGAATTCACGAGACTGGAAGATTATCAAAGGAAAGGTTCTTTCTTTCTTTTCACAGCAGCTTATTCTCCTCATGCTTCAGTTCCACAGAAATAAATATATTTTTTCTTCTTTTTTTTCAACAAATTGTTCACATTCCGGCGGGCCGTCATCTTTGCGCTTTTCGACTTTGACATTTGACCTTCACTTCCGCTTAACTCGGGTTCAAATGATCTCTGGAGGCTTATTCAGGTTAGCGGCTTATGAAAATATGAGGTTTAAGAAATAAAAAGGCTTAGGCACAAAGTGGCTAACTACGGTTATCAGTCGTGGTCGGGAACTTCGGCCGTGTACTTATTTCCTAATGCCTTCGTCATATTCATACAAAACACACTCTAAAGCAATTTCAATGCGTATCTAACGAGCAAGTTCTAGAGAGACGTAAATTATGCACTACTCACACAACCAAGAAAAATGAGCAAAAGCTCGTCAGCTCGAACTCTCACAACGGAACATGGGTTCTGTGTGTGAATCTATTCATGCTGAAAAGATTAAATCACTGATGCATGTCTTTTCGCTCACTAGACTCCCTAGTATGCAATCCATTTTGAGATGAACGCAAACAATCATGCCAGACTTCTATAAATTTAATAACTACAGCACGTTATATAAAAAATAAACTTCACGTAAATTTTCATCAAAATTCCCCCTCCCCACACTTAAGATGTACGTTGTCCTCAAACGTGTAAAATAAATAAAAGAAAGGTAAAAGAAGTTGAAAAGAACGTGTCTCCCCTGAAAAAAAATGGCGTGGTCCTGCCTCTTGCATTTGATGTAGTTGAACATGGTTGTTTTTACTGATTTTAAAATATTTTGAGTCGTAGTCTGAATTCGTGTCACATTTCCTGAACACACTGAAAAGAAAATTAAACGTACGATAGAAATAAAAAGTAGACAGCAAAACGAGTCATAATCATCAAAAGTGTCGGGATGACAAGACCAAATACACAAAATGTTCTACAAAAGAAACATCCCAAAATGAAACCGGGACTAAGGTGGTGGTGGTGAGGGCTGCCGAGGGCGAAGGAATGCCAGTGACTCCTGTGATCGCCTGACCGCGTCGTCCATGGTTTAAGGGCCTGCTCATAGCGCTATTGCTCTTCGCGGTAGCGTCGGTGGGCTTCCTCATTTCGACGCTCATACTCGTCCTGGCGATGTCGTGTCTCCTCATCACGTCGTAGGGCCTCCTCATTGTAGCGTAGCACTTCCTGGCGCAATGTGTGAAACTCTGCGGCTGACGCATAAGGAGCGACACCCGAGGACTCGCCGTCGTGATAGCCGGAGGAATGGGAAGGTCCGGCAGTGTCGGGGTGTACTGGGAATGGCCCCACGCCCTCGATTTCTAGTGGCTCTGGGAATGCGTCGCCGAGGTCCGTCTGCCCACGGTAAACCTCGTGCCAGACGTAAACCTTGTTCGAACGGGACCAATTGGGTGCTTTGATCAGCATCTTCATCTTCAACATCATCTCTTTGTTCACCAGATTTCGCCCACCCACTATCGTCATCTCTGGCGGATTTGCTGGCCACAAGTTAAGCCCCTTGATAAGCTTCGTAACAAATGGCCCCACTGCGAGCTTCCTGTGACTACGAACATCAGCTTGGGCCGCAAATGCATATTTCAGGGCTATCCCCAAGTGTACCTGCTGACCGCGCTGCATCCTGGCTAGGTAGAACAGGTCGCGAAGGCCAATCGCGCCGTGCGAGTCGCCCCTTGGTGTGAGCGAGGTAGTCAGGAGACGGTGGATATATCGCAGGCCTGGGCTTCTGAGCGACGAGGCCTTTGATGTCTTGACATTGAATGGTAGCTCGCCAGGTCGTGTAATCTCAGCCCAGCAGGCCTGTCGAAACTCTGGGCCTTCAAGATAGTATTTGTAGTACAAATCTTGTAAAGGTCCTCAGTTCCCGAAAGATGGCACCGGTGCTCCAATTGCCTGGCAGATGTCGCCTATGTCCACCGTGTGCTCCTTGTTAAATGCCCGAAATGTGGTCTTGTTGACGCCGAAATCTACGTGGGCGAAGGTGGAAAGGAACTCTAGGGTGAGCTCCTTGTACGCCGGCTCGTCGATGTGAAAGAATTCGAGCCATCCGCTTAGGGACACGTACCCGGCCACTTGCTGGTCGATGTGATACTTCGCCAGCGTGTCATGATCAATCTGATCGGTCGGAATGAACTGCGTTACCTTTAGCCGGTTGTAACGTGCCTGGTGCGTCTCATCGTCAAACTGCCCCATAGACTCTAGTAGTGACGTCGTGCTTTGGCCTCGACGTGGACGACTCGTTAATCGCGAATCGTTATCACGTCCTGCAGCGGAGCGGCTTTTGCCCATAGTACCTAGAAGTCTAAATGTGAGTTGGCGAGAAAAGATAATCAACACAGCTCGCTCGACCAACAAAACGAGAAAATTGATAATTCTAAAGCAAGAACATATGAACAGTCAAAGCGGCATTTTGTCGAACACATAGTAGACGAGCTAGAACATGCATTCTAAGTGCAATAATCGATTAGCCAAGCACTTTTTTGAACTTCATTCAATGAATCTCGGCAAATAACCCATTAAACGCAATCAATTTCGTCAACAATTTCAAAAATCCCTAACTGTCAAAATTAGGGTTCATCATCCCAAAATCACAATTAACCGATGAAATCAAGAAATTAATCAAAGCCAAGGCATTCATAACATAAATTGACTCATGAGAGAGCAATGTATAAATAAAATGGGTCCCACCCTCGAAAAACCTTTAATTCGAAAGGTAGGGTAGCGAAAATTCATACCTGTTGATTTTACTGAATTTAAATTGTGGGTATGTGTTTGGTTGTTGGTGTCGCCGGAGGTTGTTCGATGGTGCAGAGGTCGCACGGTGGTGTTAGGGGTGAAAGAAGAGAAGAAATTTTCGATTGTCGTTGTGTTTGTGTGAAAGAGACGAAGAAAGGGTGATGAAATAAGTATTAGTAAGGTAAAATCGCGACATTCACGGCCGTGAATATCAAGCAACAGGCCGTGAAGAGGAGCAGAAGGCTTCTTGTGCCGCATGTCACGGCCGTGACTCATGGGTCCTGGGCCGTGACAGCGGACAGTGAGTTAAGCCCGCCAACGTCACGGCCGTGACTCCTGAGACACGGGCCGTGACAACTTAAATATATATATATATATATTTTTTTATATATATATTTTTTTTATTTTATTTTTTTTTAATAGTATAATCTTTTTTTATATCACCTCCAAGTCACGGCCGTGATCTCTTATCCACAAGCCGTGACAAGGTGCAGTGGGTGGCATGGGATCGTGGCCTAACATTCACGGCCGGTAATGCCTAAGCAAAAGGCCGTCAACTCTGCCAGAGTCCATTTAGGGACTTCCACGGCCGTGGCTTGGCAGAGCACTGGCCGTGAATGCGTATATTTTTTTTTCCCGAAATAAGCCACGGTCGTGAGAGTGTAACGTCTAGCCGTGACTCGAGGCACTGGCTTAGGCTATTTAGGTTGACGTAGTTCATGGCCGTGAATTAAGCCATGAAGAGGGACAGTGTACGTAGGTTATAACATCACGGCCGTGAGTTAGGTTCTCAAGGCCGTGACATGCCCCCCCCCCCTTTAATTTTTTATTTTTTTTATTTTTATATTTATATTATGATTAAATAATATATATTTTAACTATGATTGACACGCAATTGACGAATTTTTCGAGAACGATTTTCGCGAGGAAAAATCTGATAATCGACAAGGGAAATATCGCTTTCTCACGCGGCGTCAAATCTTGTAAGTCAAAAATTCGTCTGTATCATTTAATGGATATGCCGGGTATGCTAATGATATTTTTGTGCCATTCATGCCTAAAAATGGACATTGGTAGAACACCACAATAGCATCATCTGCCATAAATCCCACGTCTTCAACAATCTTATTTTTGAAATTCTGGGTTAGCTATCCACTATGAATTGGGGACAGCAACAAGACCGTGAGAATGAGAGTGAGGAGTATGCAAGGATTCGTCATAATTTAGATATGCTATTCACTCTACCTTACTCTTCTTTTGGGTTTGTTCGGAGTTTTACTAGCTTTCGTGTGTTGGGTTATCACAAGGTGCACTTGTGTGTAACCGCCCTTATGAAGCAAAATAAACTATTGTTCTGTCTTTTGTGTTATTCACAGTTTAGTTGCTTTTGTGTTGGACCTTCACACGTTGTAATGGTATTGTAACCATCTTTTATGAATTAAAACTATCGTTCCTATCTCGTCTCTAGGCTCTGCGTTGTGATCATCCTCCATATTCGCAATAATATTATTATTAATTAAATTTTAATGTTATTATTATTATTGTTTAATTTAATATAAAAAGTTTTAGATTATTAAATTTTTTTTCAAAATAATGCCTAAAACATAAATAGAAATACCTGGGTTGCCTCCCAAGAAGCGCTTCTTTTAACGTCTTAGCCTGACGTACCTCGTTGACACTTAGGTTAGCTTGAAATCGAGGTATAATACCTCCTTGTCGCTCAAGTCTTCCTCGCCTCCCTGGTAGTGCTTTAACCGATGTCCGTTCACCTTGAAAGTACCCTGCTCCATACCTGAAATCTCAACTGTACCGTACGAAAAAACACGAGTGACAGTGAACGGTCCTGACCAACGTGATCTAAGCTTGCCATGAAAAAGCCTAAGTCGAGAATTAAAGAGGAGGACTTGGTCCCCTTCTTGAAATTCTCGTCTGCGCCTAATTTTGCTGTCATGGTAGGTTTTTGAACGCTCCTTATACATTCTAGCGTTATCATAAGCTGATAAATGCCACTCGTTTAGCTCATTAATTTGGAGTTGCCGCTTTCCGCCGGCTTTTCCCAAATCCATGTCCAATGACTTGATTGCCCAATAGGCTTTATGTTCGATTTCTACGGGGAGGTGGCATGCCTTCCCGTAGACCAATCTATATGGTGTAGTGCCTATTGGCGCCTTATACGCAGTCCTATACGCCCATAGTGCATCATTAAGCTTATTCGCCCACTCCTTACGGTTCCCATCTATAGTTTCTCAAGGATACGTTTTAACTCGCGGTTCACTACTTCTACCTGACCGCTAGCCTGAGGGTGATACGGGGTGGATAAGCTGTGTCTCACACCATCACGCTGTAGTGTATGTGCAAATTGGGTGTTGCAGAAATGAGTGCCTCTATCGCTAACGATGCATCTAGGTGCCCCAAATCGTGAAAATAGTGCTCGTAAAAATCGAACAACAACCCTAGCATTGTTCGTGGGTAAAGTTTGCGCCTCGGCCAACTTAGACACATAGTCTACAGCAACCAAAATGTACTTATTATTATACGAGCTAGGAAACGGACCCATGAAGTCTATACCCCAAACATCAAAGATCTCACAAACTAAAATAACGTTTTGAGGAATTTCATCGCGTTTAGAGATATTACCTGCGCGCTGACATTGATCACAAATGTCAACGTACCGTTGGGCGTCTAAAAATCGTAGGCCAATAAAAACCTCTTTCCAGTACCTTCTGAGCTGTTCGATTGGCTGCGTAGTGCCCTCCAATTGGTCCGCTATGGCAATGCCCGAGAATCTTCGTCGTCTCAGGAGAAGCGATACATCGTCGTATCACCTGGTCTGCACATCGCCTGAAAAGATACGGATGTTCCCAGATGTAGTACTTCTCAGAAAAGAATTTGTTCTTTTGCTGACTTGTGTACCCCTTTGGTAGAATCCTCGCAACAAGATAATTAGCATAATCTGCGAACCAAGGAGTATCATCACTTACCACTTGGATTGAGTACAAGTGCTCGTCTGGGAATGTGTCCTGAATTGCTTTGTCGTCCTTGTTCTGAATTTCGGACTCCTCTAGTCGAGAGAGGTGATCTGCCGCCAGATTCTCTGCTCCCTTCTTGTCTCGGATCTCTATATCGAACTCTTGAAGGTGTAAGATCCATCTAATTAGCCGAGGCTTGGCGTCCGGCTTCGCTAGTAAATACTTAAGGGCAGAGTGATCAGTGAAAACAATAACTTTCGATAAAATAAGGTATGACCTGAATTTATTGAAGGCGAACACGACAGCTAAAAGCTCCTTTTCCGTGGTCGTGTAGTTGGCTTGGGCTGCGTCTAACGTCTTGCTGGCGTAGTAAATCGGCCTGAAATGGTTGTCCTTGCGCTGCCCTAGTACGGCTCCAACTGCGTAATCACTCGCATCGCACATTAGTTCAAACGGTAACCCCCAGTCAGGGGCAACCATAATAGGTGCTGCGAACAGTCGCTCCTTAAGCAAGTTAAAGGCATGCAAGCATTCATAGTTAAACTCAAAAGGAGCATCTTTTTCAAGTAATCTAGACATGGGTCGTGCAATCTTAGAGAAGTCCTTAATGAACCTACGATAAAACCCAGCATGTCCTAGACCTTACGTTCGAGGGAATGGGTAGTTTTTCTATCATTTCTAACTTAGCTCGGTCCACTTCGATTCCTTTAGAGGATATCTTATGACCCAAAACTATACCTTCTCGAACCATGAAATGGCACTTTTCCCAATTAAGTGCCAAGTTCGTATCCCACAACGTGCGAGTACGAGCTTCAGATTAGCAAGGCACACATCAAACGATGATCCAAATACAGAAAAATCATCCATAAACACCTCCATTACCTCACCTACCAACTCGTCGAGTATAGCCATCATACATCGCTGGAAGGTGGCTGGAGCATTGCACAGACCAAATGGCATCCTTCGGTATGCAAATGTGCCGAAGGGACAAGTGAAGGTGGTCTTCTCTTGGTCCTCAGGCGCAATAGAGATCTGCAGGTATCCTGATAAACCATCAAGAAAGCAATAAAATGAATGACCAGATAATTTTTCTAACATCTGGTCAATGAATGGTAAGGGAAAATGATCCTTTCTCGTGGCATCGTTCAATTTTCTGTAGTAGATGCACACGCGCCACCCAGTAATGGTCCTTGTTGGAATCAACTCGTTCTTGTCGTTCGTGACGACCGTCATTCCTCCCTTATTCGGAACCACTTGGACCGGACTTACCCAAGCACTATCTAAAATGGGGTAATCATCCCTGCGTCAAGCAACTTAATCACCACCTTCTTCACGACATCCTTCATGTTGGGGTTAAGTCGCCTTTGACGTTGGGCAACCGGCTTGAACTTGTCCTCCATCAGAATCTTGTGCGTACAGTAGCTCGGATTGATTGCCCTGATGTCGGAAATCTTCCACGCTTCGCCTTCTTATGGGCTCTCAACACATCTAAGAGTTGCCCCTTTTGTCCGTCGTCAAGGCTCGATGAGATGACGACTGGTAACCCTCCGTTGCTGCCAAGGAATGCATACTCGAGGTGGTCGGGCAGCGGCTTCAACTCGAGGACTGGTGGCTCCTCGACCGAGCTCTTTTCCTTGTCTTCTTTGCTACTCTCGTCGATGGCTATGATAGGCTCGTCCACTTCCTCCCCACACTCATCGATTGCCATAATCATTCTGGTGTCCTCCTCGCTCAAAACCTGTGATAGACCTTGCACAGAAAAGAGAAAATCGTGCTCAAAGGTATCTATGTAATAACATTTATCATCATGATCATTACTTTTCTTCCTCGATTCGGCCATATTGAACGTAACTTTCTCGCCATCTACCGTCAGAGTCAACGTCCCATTCCTAACATCTATCATAGTTTTCCCTGTAGCTAAGAATGGTCTACCTAGGATCAACGGGACGTTATCATCCTCCTCCATATCTAGGATAACAAATCGGCGGGAATCACGAATTTACCTACCTTAACTAGGACATTCTCTATAACACCTCGAGGGTATTTTAACGATCTATCAGCAAATTAAAGGCTCATCCTAGTGGGTTGTGGTTCACCTAATCATAAGCGCTTAAACATGGAATACGGCATTAAATTTATACTAGCGCCTAAATCGGCTAAAGCAAGATCAACGACTAAATCGCCTATAAGGCAAAGAATAGTAAAACTCCCTGGGTCTTTGAGCTTTTTTGGCATCTTGTTCTGGAGTATCGCCAGCATTCTCCTCGTAGGCATACTGTACACGTGCTCGAGTTTCCGTCGGTTCTTAATAAGTCCTTCAGGAACTTAGCAAAACTAGGCATCTGCGTGATAGCTTCAACAAACGGTAAGTTAATATGTAATTCTTTACACATATTCATAAATTTACTGAACTGCGCCTCGTCTTTATCTTTCTTCAACCGAGCTGGGTAGGGGATCTTCGGCTGGTACGGCTTCACCGGTGGTCGCTCAATCTCCTTTGCCTTTCCTTTTTCAGGCTCGATCTTCTCCTTCTCAGCTTCGGCCTTTTCAACATCATCGCCTTTGCTTACCTCAACTTCTGGCTTGTCGTGGATCTCGACCTCAACTTTATCATTTGACTTCTTTTTGGGGGGTACCTCTTGCAACTCTCTTTCGTTCCTCAGGGTCACTGCTTTGCAATATTCCTTAGGGTTTGGCTCGGTGTAACTTGGAAGTGATCCCTAAGTTCGCTCAGCCAACTGCTTCGCCATCTGGCCCACTTATTGCTCCAATTTCTTGATAGAGGCGTCGATGTTCTGGGCACGTACTTCCATGTACTCCTCCATCTTAGTCATTCGACTCTCGTGGGCTTGAGTAGTGTTGCTGAAATTTGTGAGGAGCGTCTTCATCATATCCTTCATCTCCTCATATCATTGGATCCCGACCCCGCAGAAGCATTCTGATACGGACGTGAGTTCCTCCTTGGAAACCAGATGGTCTAGGTTGGAATCTCGGTGGCCCTTGGCTATGGTGGTTTTGGTTCCCATACGCCAGATTTGGATGCGCTCGAGGTTGAAAACTCCACTGGCCTTGGTAATTCTCCATATAGTCCACGTGCTCTAATGACTGCCCTAATTAGCACTCTGAAGTCTCATGAGCTGGGCCACAAATCTCGCACTGTGGTGTGTATGGCTTCTGAGGTGGTGGGGTTGTCATCACGGCATGCAGTGCTGTGTTTGCCCTGCCTTTGGAAGTAGTGTGTTGATCACCATCTGGAGCTGGGAATTTGTAGTTGCAATTTGTTGTTGCAGCGCCTCGAACTTGGCATTTTTAGCGGTCTCCTCGCTCACCCCAAACACTCCTGGAGTCTTTATCCTCGTATTGCCTCTCATGAAGCTGTTCCTTGAGTAGTCTTCTATTAGACTACAGGCGTCTGTGGCATTGAGCTTCACGAGCCCTCCTCCCGCGGCTCCGTCTAGCATATGAACGGTTTGATCATTAAGGCCCTTCGGTTGATCATGGCTGCCTTCGACATTCCGTGTTGTGGGCACTTCTTTAACAGTGACTTGTACCTCTCCCACACCTCGTAAAGATTCTCTGAATCCTTCTGGTGAAAAAGGGAGATCTCCGTCTTCAACCTTAATACCTTTGACAATGGAAAGTAATGGCCAATGATTGCTGCTCGCAGTTCTTCCCACATAGTGATTGATCTGGGCGGTAGCATCTCCAGCCAGTCCTTCGCCATGTACTTGAGCGAGAATGGAAACAACATCAGTTTGATCGCGTCACTCGGGACTCCGTTAATCTGGATGTTGTCCGTTAATGTTAAAAAGGCTTTCAGGTGGGAGTATGGATCATCATCAGAGTTCCCCTCGAATTGAGCCGTCTGAAAGATCATTTGAAGCCAAGCATGCTTCAACTCGAAATTGTTGTTCTCGATCGGTGGAATCACAATCGCCGATTCGGTACCGCCTAGAGAGGCGCTCTTGAGTAGATCTTGTAGAGATTGTTCCTCTTCTTGGTCTTGGTGGATGGGCACTCTGCGTTCAGCCATCTCGACTTCTGTCTCTCGACCGTCTACAGATGCCTCTGTTCGAGAATTTTCTGCGGACTCCTGAGAGTTGTCCTCTGAGTAGCTAACTAGCGCTTCCTGATAGTTACTAGACGTGCCTTCAGAATTGTATCTGAGTTGCCTTCGTAACCTTCAACAATGGGACCTGATGGGTGGCTTCGGGTCATCCACTGTCAAACAGTACCTTCAATGAGTGGAAGCGAAATTAGCGACGAATGACAGACAACTTGAAGGAATAAAGCAAATAATAATTACTTGGAAACGCAAACGAGTGAACATAGAACTAATAACTAACTTAATCCACTTGAACACTTGAAACGAAAATTTAACAAATAATAGTGGCGCGTGTACGTTAATATATTATAGGTTCATGCAAGTACGTCAAGTAATAATTAAAACGAATATATTAGCCACGCGCGATAGGCAGTGTACCTATCGTTTGTAATATAGCTATAGTGAATATCCGAGTATCGAACATGAGGAATAAATTGATTACTAGTATTGACCTATCGACTCGATACTTAACCTAAATAAAATAGCAGGATTTGTTTATACTACGAGCTAATTTAACAGAGCAGCCCTGCTTAGCCTTTAAACTCTCTTTCCCTTAGTTTCGATGAAGCGACTTCGGAATTCAATCGAAGGGATCTTATTCATTCGCCTTCTACTAATCGCTCTTCTATCCGAATCTCTTTTCTTTTACCCTACTCGCTTTTTTAGAAATAATACGAGTGACTTAAGATGACAAATATGTGTTCGGGATTCGAATCCCGCTGGGTGCTATCGGCAAAGGCTACGGAAAATCGCTCCTACGTGATTATCGACTAAATCGCAGTAATTTCCTACCCACTCACGGATTTGCTGTCGCCCTAAACGCTTGTGGGAATCTAAGTTTAGTAATTACTAGACGGCGAGGATCGAGTATTTGCTGTCGCCCTATACTCGAATCCTAACGTCTACGAATGGCCTAGTCGTTATTTAGCTGTCGCCCTAAACGAGGTACCATACATTCACATCAACACATAGACATATTGATGTAAAGAAGCAATATCATAGAACGATAAATAGTCGAGTACACGTGTTCACGATTATCTTACGCCTTAACTACGACATAACCCAACGTTCATTTACTCCCAAACACACAAGAGGATTAGCTACTCATATTAGGCAAAACAACAACGAGATTAATAGGAAACGAGGATACAGAACTCATAAAAACGTCCCTAAGAAGTGAATATGGCGTTTCTGAGGTGGAGCTCTCGTTCCTCAATCGGCTAGGCGTAGCTGCGTTGTTGGATCGTCCTTGAGCTTCTCCGAATCACGGGGCTGCTTCTAGTGTTCTTCCGCCTAAGAATGTGATCTCTACGTCCAGACCACTGGAACTGCTGCATCTTGATCTTTTTGGTCCGGTACAGGTTATGTCATTGAGAGGTAAACGATATGCCTTTGTTATCGTAGACGACTATACTAGGTACACATGGGTCTTATTTCTAGCGCACAAAAGTGAGGCTTTAGATAATCTGGCGCCATTGATTAAGAAGCTAGAAAATGAGAAAGAGATGAAGGTCCGTAAGATTAGGAGTGATAATGGTCTAGAATTAGATAGTAAATCCTTTGCATTCTTTTGTGATGAAAATTGTTATAGTCATAATTTTTGAGCTCCTATTACGCCTCAACAGAACGGAGTGGTCGAGAGAAAAATAGAGTATTACAAGAAATGGCTAGGACTATGTTGAGCGAATATAATACTCCAAAACATTTTTGGGCCGAGGCTTTTAGTACGGCATGTTATGTCTCGAATAGAATTTTCCTTAGACCGACTATTAAGAGAACTGCCTACGAACTTTGGAATGATAAAACCCCTAACATAGGATACTTCCATGTATTTGGCTGCAAATGTTTCATTTTGAATGATAATCTATGCACGTTGCATTTGATGAGTTTCCTAACGCAGATGCTACTGAGGAAGGTATAGTTGTGTCTCCTGCAGATATACAGGTTACTGACAAAGAATTGAACGCGATTCCATTGGAACTGGATACTGAGTCCGACAATAAGGGAAAGTGTTCCTTACCTGAAACCCCACTTTCTCCAAAATCCACCCGCCGAAGTCAAGAAGCTGCCCTAAATCCACGAGATCTCCTACGAAACCGAAGAAGAAGAAAGCGAAGATCGTCAAACCCTCTACTACATCTCCTGTTTCATCTCATGATCAATCTATTGCCTCTTCTCACGATCAGCCCCCATCTCCAGAAAAGTCTGGCTCACCAGAAAAGTCTATCTCTGCTCCGATCGAGTCTCCTCGTCGAGACAAAACTCCCTCACTGGATCATTCTGAGAAGGCCATGTTCAATCCTGAAAACCCAGAGGCAATCACCGACGAGATCAAATTTCTGACTGAGAATGCCAAGGAACTTCATGGGAAGCTTCAGAAGCGATGCGTTGCATGCGGTAGGTGCGTTAAGTTTGATGAGTTGGCTGATAGCCAAGTCATGACGTGGCTGACGGAATAAGGCTGGGAAATTTCCTGAGGATTGACAAGTCCTTGTATGTGGAGGCCGTGAAACTCTTCTATGCCATCTCACTTTCGTTGAAGACGAAACTGAGGTCACAGTGAAGTCATATGTGCTTGGCAAGACCCTTGAATGGAATAGCGCTAAAGTGAATGAGATGCTGGGAGTTGAGAACGAAGGGCTCCGCTACTTTGATTTGTCTACTGGTGTACCTCTGAAGTATCCATGCGAGACTGTGCAAAAGCACTCTGGAATTCCACCTATAAGCCAAAGTTCTCTGAAGGAGAAGCTTTGAACCAACTTCCCAATAGATCTGTTCTTTCTCTACAAGGTCCTGCATTTTACGCTGTGGAGCGCCCGGGGTGGGAGTGGAGGCCATTCCACAACAATGAACAACATGAGCATTCTGACTCTCTACATGGTATCCCAAAATAGACCAATCAACTTAGGATATTTCGTCCTTAAGTGTAGGACCCCAGTCCCCGCAAACTAGGTCGGCCAATAAATTATGTATACGAACTAAGTGATACGTGTTTAATTTCGTATATGTTATATGCTCATGTGATGTTACGATTTTATGCTCGTGAATGTTACGAGAATTATGTGCAATTAAGTGCCAATGACATGTGCTCATGATAACCCTTAATCCAAGAAGGGAAATTTTCGAAATGATAGTGAAGGAAAGGACTAATGATAATTGAAGGAGAATTTGCTAGAATTTTATTTTGGGCTAGCCATTTTATCTTTGGGCTAGAATTTAACAATTAGGCCCAATTTGAATTAAGTCAACATAGGAGACAACAATCCCTAATTCAATGGAAACCCACGCCTTGCCTATTAACATTATTTAAAGCAAAATATCTAAGTTAACAATCCAAAACTCCATAACCACACTTGAAAACTAACGAAAAGCAAAGCAAAGGCAAGGAGAAGGGCCGAGAGATAGTCGAACCAAGAATCTCCTCAAACTAGCTTAGAATATCGAAATTGGTAAGTGAAACTCCATCCTTAAGCTTTGTAATTTCCGCAAACCTAGTAGTATTAGATGTATTAATGTCATTAATGAAATTATAGTTTGAGAAAGAATGCGAAAACCCTAAGTGTGAAGTTAAGCTCATGATAAGGTCCTTATTTAGATGAATTTGTGATCGGATAGTTTAAGGTATGATTTAGAACCTATGAATTGTGCCTTTAAGTTAAGAACACGATTTTGGTAGAGAAAGGATGGAATTGAAGAGTTTCGACTAGGTTAATGAGATAAATGTAGTTTCGATGGGATGAATGTTAGGGTTTCGATCGAAAGTGAATAAGTGAATTAGAGTTTCGATTGAATGCTATTAGCCAATGGACTTTCGATCGAAAGTAGGGAATTAATTCTAGAGTTTCGGACAACATTTGAATAGATCTAAGTCGATTAAATCAATTTGCAAGATAGTAAATTTAATAAGTCATGAGTTTCGACCGAAACTCATTTCATTACCTGAGTATCGATCGAAACCTCGTACCAAATCCATGCAATTGCTCGAAAGTGATCCTTTCCCATGAAGAGTTTCGAGCGAAATCTAGATGACGTCATGATGATGAAATAACCAAGCCTATTAAATTGATTTAAAGTGGCTAACCACTTTGCATGGTTTCGATCAAAACCTAAATAACGTCAAGGCTGACGTAAGACACGGCGAAACACTAATCATTTGCAAGTAGAATCGGGCGAAACCGTTAAATCGATCGAAAGAGATCTCGGCGAAACTCACATGGTTTTGAGCGCCTCGTGATGTCCATGGTTTCGGGCGAATTGATGACGTCATGATGATGAAATAGCACGGCGAAACTCATCTGATAATACATCTCGTCGATCGAAAGTGAGTAGAATCGAGTGATTCACAAGTTTCGACCGAAACTAACCCTAATGATTTCTATCGGGCGAAGCTAACCAATGATAGCTACCAATTGAAATTAGGGGTTGGATATAAATGAGTTTTGATCGAAACTAGGGTTTAATTTACATAAAGTGAATGAAATTGAATCGAGCGAATCTAATTCTAGTAGCTAATCACTTTCGCCGAGCTTATCATGTTAGGAATTTCAATATCCTAACTTAGAATTTACTTGGGGGGAAGCAACTTAAGTGGAATTGAATAATTGGAAGTATTGATCGAAACCCAACCAAAAAAAAATATTCAATTAACACACTTAAGTTGTACTTTACGATATGATTATTTATATGCATGATAGCATGAACTGCATATTACATGAACATGGCATGAGCATTTGCACGCATATGTAGTACGTAAGAGGTGTAATACCCGGGTCCCGTGCGTAAGTTGGCCAATAAATTTGCATGCATATTATGTGGCTATATGATTTAATGTTTAGTATTTATTTAATTTCGTGCCTACATGACACCTAACATTACTTGGAAATTAGATATTGATTATGAGGAATTTTGAAATTAGGTTGTGTGGGTAAGATAATTTCGAAATATGATAATTTAGAAATTTAGGGTTTCTTTTGGATAAATTTCGAAACAACTGAATAAGGAGAAGTCGAAATTAGTGGTTAAGGAGAATTTCGAAATCTAGGTGATGATTTTGGAATTTTATAGAAGAAGTTCGAAATTTGGATGAAGCTGGAAACAAGGAAAATTTCGAACTATCCTTCGAAATTTTTTCAAAGCATATGTTTCGATATCTTCTAATAGGGATTTCGAAATTATTAGTAATAAATGTAATATTAAATAATGACTAATATAAGGTTTAAAGATTTGGTAAACGTCTTCATCATTGAACTTACTACAAGATTAACAATGGGATGAGTCCAAACATTCCAAACTAAAAGGGAAAGCAGAAAACAACTTAAAGTTAAGGTATTAATAATAAATAAAAGCTATAATATAACAATATAGAAAGAGAGAATTTGTTAGATGGATTTTGTAGAATAAGTTTGAAGGATGCGAAGAACTGAAATAGTATCTCTAACGAAACTTGGAATTTGGTAAGAGTTCTTACTATAATCTTTATATTTTTAATTAGGTGTTGGCTTATTTAAGTGTTATTAAGCATGAAATTCACGTAAGTTTATGTTCTTTAGGGTTTTTGATTTTTGAAAAGGGAAGAACATCATTTAGAGTTGATATGATATTTAAAGTGTTCTTGTGATAATTAAGGTTTTGATCAGAATTTCTTAAGAGTTTAGAAGTAAATAGTGTTAGTGATTTTCGAAAGATTAGGGTTTGGTTGGTTTCGAGATTTAGGTAGTGTTTTGTAAGGATTTCGAAATGCTTATATGTAGTTGGTTTGAGTTTTATGAAAATGTCGAAGAAGATGTCGAGGAAGATTTTGAAATTCTTATGAGGATGTCGAGATCTTGGTGTAAGGTTGTTTCGAGATTTATAAGAATGTCGATATGGGAACTCGAGTTTTGTCTTGAGAAATTATGAAATAATATCTCGACATGGGTCTTGTGGAGTTGAGAAAGTCGAATGAAAATCTCGAGTGTGTCTTAGGTGAAGTGGTTTCGAGTTTTATAAATTTTGAAGAGAATTTCGAAATAAAGTTGGAGTTCGAAATGTGGTTTAGTAAATTTTAAAGATCTCGACATGGTTGTAAAGATGTTTCGAGTTTTTTTTTTTAATATTGAAAGGGAATATGGAAGATGTCGAACTGTGTGTGAAATTTTTGTTTGGTGTCGAGATTATCATGAAATATAGAGATCTATTTTGATAAGTGTATTGAAATCTGACATGCCATATCGAGATTTATTTACATACCTAAATTTAATGCTAACATGTCGAGATCTATTATATAGTTTATGTCGAGTTCTATGTCCGACATTTTCCTTTAATTATTATTAGTTTAGCTTTCAAGTGGTTTTCTATTTGAGACTTTTAAGTTTTAGAACTTTGTACTTATTCCTTAATTCATGTATAAAACATCTAGAGGATAGGGACATTTACCTAATAATTTCTCTTCATTGCATATGCTACGTTAAGTTAGAAGATGTAAGGGTTCTAGATGACAAAGACATTCACCTTAAGCATGTATTAGTTTTTTTTATTTACTTTAAGGATCTTCAAGAATTTCAAAACCCTAATCACACGTAACTTTTCATATTATAATTAAAAGGTCTTGGATTATTTTAATATTATTTTGAGGGGTCATTTGGGGTTTGTCGAACTCTCTAATTTAAGTTAAATTTGGAATTTTAAGGTTTCTAAATTATAAGTCGAAAATAGGGTTTTCAAATTTAACTAATTTCATGAAATTGTAACTAAATTAATGAATTATAATTTTATATGTTTTTATAAATAGGATTCGAAGGTTAGCGATTTAACCGTGCAATAAGCTAAGGATATCAGGTAAGTGGGAATTTCACCTACAACACATAAATTGCTTGATATGTGTAATGTTACGTGACTATGTGCTTCGATGAGAATATGTGATTTGAATTATTTGTTATATACGATGGTTTGGTAAGCATTTGTTGCATTATACATGGAGCATATTGCATGTGCACGCACGAATCATACTGAGTATGTTGAGGAATTAGCGTGCATTGTACTACTCGAGTTGAAAGCGAATTATATGTAATGTAGATGAATGAGAATATAGCTACTTCTACAAAGGCACCATGACGGGGGTAAAACCGTCGAATATATTTACCTAGGTTATTTAGGTAATGGGAAGGCACATAGTACAACTATAGTGCCAGGAAAGTGTTTGATAGAGGGGCGACCTGGTGAATGATAAGACTGGAGATAAACCCTAGTTTTATCCTAGCCAGTGTGGGCCGACTATCGTATTTTATCCGTATTGGATTTGAGCTCATGATTTAATGGTGCGCTTAGTAGGTAGCTATGGGCCCTGATGAAAATGAGAAACGAATGAGTATGATGTGAGGATAGTATTAGAAAGCATTGGCGCGGATGCCTTTGCTATTTTGGCACGTGCATACATGCATATTTCCACTTACTGAGCTTTATAGCTCATCCCATGTTTTAATGTGTTGTAGACGTAGCGAATCCGGTACGTAAATGTTTAAATGACGAGGCTGGTCCTTCTGGAACTTCCGGTGACTTTTGAGGGTGGTGTGTACATGGATGCAACCTGTGAGACGGGCGTCATGTTTAATTATGTGTGTTTTTGTAAAATACGTTTGTATTGTATGTAAAATCTGAACAATGTTTGTATTGTAAAATAGTTGTGTGTGATGTGCTTTGTAAAATCGAAAAATTATATCGGTGTTTCATATGTAATATATTTTATATTCTATTTAGTCACGTAAGTTAGCGTAAGAAAATAGTAGTAGAGGGCGGGGCGTCACAAGAGGCAAGGTTCGAGCGTGCATAAGATCGCCTGTGTGCGATGTATACTCGCCGATTTTGGCGTTTGTGTCGACTCAATGAAGAGTCACGGCTCCCCTATGCGACCATGGCGAATGAAGCCATAAGGCCTGTATAAGAGGCTGGGGGAATACCCCGTATGCGGGAGATGCAACCTGGAGGATGCGACCCGAGGCATGCACTACTCGGAAGGGAAGATTCCTTCGGGTGACCTCTGCGGTTAGTGACCTCGGTGTTGGCTACCAGTGAGAAGCGTCCGCGTGGAGGCCACACTGAGTAAGGGAAGATTCCTTCGGGTGACCTTCTAGTGTGTGAACCTCCACATATGTACGAATCTCTTGTGGATTGAGATCTCTATGAAATGGCGCATAGTGGGATAGAAAGCCAAGGGCCCATATGAAGTACGAGTCTAAGAAAAAAGAGTACGAGTCAGGAAAAAGAGTATGAGCGTTAGTAAGCGACGGCGTGGATTGCTGATCGTTAGGACACGTGCATACATGCATAATTTCTGCTTACTGAGCATCGGTGGCTCATTCCTTACGTTACGTGTTGTAGGTACTAGCGATCACGGTACGTGATCCGTTTATGTTGTGAGGCCGATCTTTTGAAGCTATCCGACTGCTTTTGAGGTGGGAGTGTGTGTATGGATGACGACATGTGAAGGGCGGGTGCATAGGGATGCTTTTGCTGTGCATGGACGCAAACATTTGTGTAGATATGATGAATCGTAGAATGATTTATGAACATTCTTTTGGCATGTAAATACGACTTCCGCAATTTAAAAAGAAAATTTTTATTCGCATTTTTATACCTTTTGCACGTAATGCACCATTTGGCACTTAGGATTAGAACGAATTACGAGGTCGGGACGACGGGTCCTGACAGAGTGGTATCAGAGCTTCGGTCACAGGTCCTGCAGACTGTCCATACACACACACTAAAAAGCACGGAAGCGGCCTTGCTTGTAAGTACCATGTTATATGAATTCCTTGTATTGATTTATTGGCCTTAGGAAATGATCAGGATAGGTTGAAAATGGTAAGACTTAGGGGAGAAGGCAGTAGGGAATCAGACCAAGGTAGGGACACTAATAACCCTCCTGATAGTCGGGATGCTACCATCCTGCAACTTACGGAACTGGTCCGGCAACAGTCGACCCAGATCCAGCAGCTGATCCAACAGCAGAACGCTGGTGGGCAATCAGCTAGCTTACCTCCCCCACTTGAACGAATCAAGATGATCGGGGAGAGGTTCCGAAAGCTCAATCCTCCGTTGTTCGAGGATGCCGTAGACCCTACCTCAGCCGAGGATTGGCTCAGGACGTTGGAGAATATGTTCCAACACAGCCGCACACCTGAGACGGAGAAAGTTATGTGCGCTGCCTACCTGCTGAGGGGGAGCACAGGGCATTGGTGGGATACTATCTCAGCCATCGAGAACCCACTAACGATGAGCTGGGATCGGTTTAAGGAGCTCTTCCGAGGGAAGTACTACACCGCCCCTGTCAGAGCTCAAAGAATGAACGAGTTTATCAACCTCCGTCAAGGGGCAATGACAGTGGCGGAGTACATCAAGAAGTTCGAGCAGCTTTCGAGGTTCGCTGCTCACATGGTCAGTACCGATGCGCTCAAGATCGAGCGGTTTATGGAGGGATTGAAGCCCGAATTGTACCGAGATGTGAGTATGGCGGGATTACAAGGAGCCACGTATGCACAAGTGGCTGAGAGAGCGCTAGTGGCGGAGCAAGCTGAGGCTAGGATTGCTTGCGCCCAAGAAGCTAAACGCAAGTTCGTACAAGGGCCGCAAGGAAGCGGAGGCAACCCAAAGCGGCAGTTCGTAGCCAAGGGTGGGAAGCCGAACTTCCAAAATCGACCAGGACCACCCCCACCATTCAACCCCAACCAGGGTAGACCTCAACTGAACCTACCCGTATGTCCGAAGTGTGCACAGAGGCACACGGGAGTCTGCAACTCCCAGAATGCCATCTGCTTCAAATGTGGCAAGACGGGCCACTATCTTAGGGCGTGTCCGGAGAATGGATCCGGAAGCCAAGCTGGGAACCAGGCGGCACCGCCAAGGGTACCGGCCCGGGTTTATACTCTCACGTCCGAGGAAGCGGAAAACAACCCGGCTGTAGTGACAGGTACCCTCATCATTCACCAAACTCCCACGTGCATCCTAGTTGACTCAGGAGCGACGCACTCATTCGCATCCACTAAGTACGTCACGAGAGTAGGAGTCATGCCTCATAGAGCTGAGTGCGAGTATAGCGTAACCGTTCCGAACGGGAATCCCTCCCAAACTAACCACATACTACGGGATTTCCCAGTAGTGATCGGGGAGAAGGAGCTACCCATAGACCTCATAATAATTCCTATGAATGATTATGAGGTGATCCTCGGAATGGATTGGCTGTCGAAGTACGAAGCTGTCATAGACTGCCACCGCAAGATAGTCACGCTCATTATGGACGGGAATGAACCCCTCAAGTTCGTAGGAACTAGCAAGGGGATATGACCTCTAGAATATCAGCGTTAAAAGCCCAACGACCGATCAAATCAGGGTGCGAAGCCTATCTGGCGTTCGCTATCAAATCGGAAGAGAACCCCTCTTCGAGAATCGAGAAAGTGCCAATAGTTAAGGATTTCCCCGACGTGTTTCCCGAGGAATTACCGGGACTACCACCCGAACGGGAGATAAAATTCGCCATAGATCTGGTACCTGGAGCGGCACCAGTATCTAAGACCCCATATCGGCTAGCACCGACGGAAATGAAGGAGTTAAAGGATCAACTCGACGAACTCATGCAGAAGGAGTTCATACAGCAGAGTTTTTCTCCTTGGGGAGCGTCGGTGCTATTCGTGAAGAAGAAAGACGGGTCCATGCGCTTATGCATCGATTACAGGGAGTTGAACAAGCTAACGATCAAGAACAAGTACCCACTCCCTAGGATTGACGATCTGTTTGATCAACTGCAAGGTGCGACGGTTTTCTCCAAAATCGACCTAAGATCGGGCTACCACCAGTTGAGGATCCGAAAGGAAGATGTCCCAAAGACGGCCTTTAGTACCCGTTATGGCCACTACGAGTTTCTCGTGATGCCCTTCGGATTGACTAATGCCCCCGCAGCTTTCATGGATTTAATGAACCGGGTGTTCAAGCCATACCTGGGTAGGTTTGTCATCGTCTTTATTGATGACATCCTAATCTATTCGAAGACAAAGAAGGAGCACGAAGAACACCTAGGAGTAGTTCTGAGCATACTACGGGACAAGCAACTGTACGCCAAGTTCAAGAAGTGCGAATTCTGGCTTGACCAAGTCGCCTTCTTAGGGCATATAGTATCAGGAGCAGGAATTTCCGTAGACCCGAACAAGATAGAAGCTATCAGTAACTGGCCTCGACCGACGAACGTGACGGAAGTACGAAGTTTCCTCGGTCTGGCAGGATACTATAGAAAGTTCATAAAGGACTTCTCGAAAATAGCATCGACACTAACGAGGTTGACCAGGAAGAATATACCGTTTCAGTGGACCACAGAATGCAAACGGAGCTTCCAAGAGCTGAAGGAACGGCTTACGACGGCCCCTGTTCTCACAATCTCGGGAACTGGAGGGTTTACCGTTTATAGTGATGCGTCGAAGAACGGCTTAGGATGTGTGCTAATGCAGCACGGGAATGTAGTAGCATACGCCTCTCGTCAACTAAAGGAGTACGAGAAGAACTACCCGACGCATGACTAGAGTTGGCGGCAGTGGTCTTTGCTCTCAAGATCTGGAGGCATTACCTCTATGGGGAGCGGTGCGAGATATACACGGACCACAAGAGCCTCAAGTATTTCTTTACGCAAAAGGAGCTGAACATGAGGCAAAGGAGGTGGTTAGAGCTAGTTAAGGACTACGACTGTGTAATCAACTACCACCCAGGCAAGGCGAATGTAGTAGCCAATGCCTTAAGCCGAAAAGCCGTGAGTGCAGAATTGCAAACTGGAAGTAGAAGTTGTACGGCTAGGCGAGGTTGAAACGCAACTAGCAGCCCTAACTTTGCAACCTACCCTGCTAGAGCGAATCAAGATGGCGCAGGAGAAAGACGAATTATATACGAAAATCAAGGAAGCACAGCCGGAACAACCGACAGGGGACTTTTTGATACGGGAAGATGGACGGCTGTACTTTAAGGACCGGGTGTACGTACCAGACAAAGCCGAACTACGAAGGACGATAATGGCGGAAGCCCATACAACAGCATACTCTGTTCATCCAGGAGCCACGAAAATGTACAGAGACCTACGGGAGAACTATTGGTGGCCAGGCATGAAGAAGGACATTGCGACTTTCGTAAGTCAGTGCCTGACATGCCAACAGATCAAGGCTGAGCATCAAAGGCCGGCAGGGATGCTGCAACCACTACCTATCCCAGAATGGAAATGGGATTACATCACCATGGACTTTGTTGTAGGGTTACCAAAGAACGCGAAGGGGCATGACGCGATTTGGGTGATTGTTGACCGATTAACCAAGTCCGCCCTTTCCTACCGATTAGCACGACATTCTCCATGGAACGATACGCAGAGCTTTACATTCAGGAGATAGTGCGACTGCACGGTATTCCATCGTCCATAGTCTCGGATCGCGACTCCAGATTTCTGCGAAATTCTGGACAAGCTTGCAAAAGGCGATGGGAACGAGGTTATCCTTTAGTACCGCATACCATCCGCAGACGGACGGTCAATCCGAGCAACGATCTAGACCTTGGAGGACATGCTGCGAGCATGTGTACTCGATTTCAAAGGAAATTGGAGTAGGTACCTCCCTCTCATCGAGTTCTCGTACAACAACAGCTACCACGTCACTATCGCGATGGCATCGTACGAAGCGCTATACGGGCGAAGGTACATATCCCCAGTGCATTGGGACGAGGTTGGAGAAAGGGCAATACTAGGCCTAGACATAGTATGAGAAATGACGGAAGCTATTACTACAATACGAGAAAGAATGCGAACGGCACAGAGTCGACAGAAAAGCTATGCAGACCGAAGGCTTCGACCATTGGAATTTGAAGGAGATGATCTGGTGTTCGTAAAAGTATCGCCAATGAAAGGCGTGAAAAGATTTGGGAAGAAAGGGAAACTAAACCCTAGGTATATTGGACCATGTGAAAAAGATTATGGGAAGGGGGGAAACTACATTGGAACCAATCCATGGAACCAATCCACGGAAGAAGCCACATGGGAACGGGAGGACAAATGAGAACTCGTTACCCCGAGTTATTTCACACGGGTTGATTTCGGGGGCGAAACCTCCTTAAAGGGGGAGGATGTAGGACCCAGTCCCCGCAAACTAGGTCGGCCAATAAATTATGTATACGAACTAAGTGATACGTGTTTAATTTCGTATATGTTATATGCTCATGTGATGTTACGAATTTTATGCTCGTGAATGTTACGAGAATTATGTGCAATTAAGTGCCAATGACATGTGCTCATGATAACCCTTAATCCAAGAAGGGAAATTTTCGAAATGATAGTGAAGGAAAGGAGTAATGATAATTGAAGGAGAATTTGCTAGAATTTTATTTTGGGCTAGGCATTTTATCTTTGGGCTAGAATTTAACAATTAGGCCCAATTTGAATTAATTCAACATAGGAGACAACAATCCCTAATTCAAGGGAAACCCACGCCTAAGCTATGCCTATTAACATTATTTAAAGCAAAATATCTATGTTAACAATCCAAAACTCCATAACCACACTTGAAAACTAACGAAAAGCAAAGCAAAGGCAAGGAGAAGGGCCGAGAGATAGTCGAACCAAGAATCTCCTCAAACTAGCTTAGAATATCGAAATTGGTAAGTGAAACTCCATCCTTAAGCTTTGTAATTTCCGCAAACCTAGTAGTATTAGATGTATTAATGTCATTAATGCAATTTTAGTTTGAGAAAGAATGCGAAAACCCTAAGTGTGAAGTTAAGCTCATGATAAGGTCCTTATTTAGATGAATTCGTGATCGGATAGTTTAAGGTATGATTTAGAACCTATGAATTGTGCCTTTAAGTTAAGAACCACACGATTTTGGTAGAGAAAGGATGGAATTGAAGAGTTTCGACTAGGTTAATGAGATAAATGTAGTTTCGATGGGATGAATGTTAGGGTTTCGATCGAAAGTGAATAAGTGAATTAGAGTTTCGATTGAATGCTATTAGCCAATGGACTTCCGATCGAAAGTAGGGAATTAATTCTAGAGTTTCGGACGACATTTGAATAGATCTAAGTCGATTAAATCAATTTGCAAGATAGTAAATTTAATAAGTCATGAGTTTCGACCGAAACTCATTTGATTACCTGAGTATCGATCGAAACCTCGTACCAAATCCATGCAATTGCTCGAAAGTGATCCTTTCGCATGAAGAGTTTCGAGCAAAATCTAGATGACGTCATGCAGACGTCATCACGCGGCGAAACTCCACCCAAGCCTATTCAATTGATTTAAAGTGGCTAACCACTTTGCATGGTTTCGATCGAAACCTAAATAACGTCAAGGCTGACGTAAGACACGGCGAAACACTAATCATTTGAAAGTAGAATCGAGAGAAACCTTTAAATTGATCGAACGTAGCTAATTAAGAGGGTTTCGATCGAAAGAGATCTCGGCGAAACTCACATGGTTTCGAGCGAAACCCTCGTGATGTGCCTGGTTTCGGGCAAATTGATGACGTCATGATGATGAAATAGCACGGCGAAACTCATCTTATAATACATCTCGTCGATCGAAAGTGAGTAGAATCGAGTGATTCACAAGTTTTGACCGAAACTAACCCTAATGATTTCTATTGGGCGAAACTAACCAATGATAAGGGCACTTAGGTAGAATCGAGTCACACATTGCTTGTCTTAACTAGTGATTCTTGGTTTCATACTCGCCTTGCTTTAGATTGTTAAAAAAATGATAAGGGTACTTACGTAATTTCTCACTCGGCCTTATAAAATTTCTATCCCTTACATTAGCCCCTAGTCATCCACTTTGAGCCTTTTCGATTCTCTTTTCTTCTTTGAAACTCATTCCATGCCTTCACCGATTTCTATATTCTTCGGAGGGGTGTTCAAATGAGAAAAGGAGGGGAAGGACAATTAAAAACTACGAAGGAGAAAGGATGACAAAAGAAGGCATTGCTCAACGCAAAAAAAAAAAAAAACAGACCAAAGGAACCTGCCTTCCGACTATCTATATAACAAATTCTTAGAAGACGGCATGGATTCTGTTGTGAACTTCTCCGTCGATAATCTCGTATGCTCGTCAGAACGGCTGGAAAGAGGAGCACCCCAAAGTGAACTTCTCCAACGATAATCCGGTCTTATATCGAGAAACGAGAAGAGGAGCGCAGTCTTGGGTACGAATTCCATAACCATGAACTTTTCCAAGAGGATAATCTCTGAAATCTCTCTAGGGAATAAGAGAAGAGGAGCGCGGTATCGGCCAGAGAACCAACAAGAAGAACTTCGCGTACGATAATCTCCTATAGCCTCGTGGAGAAGCGGAGCTTCAGCTTGAGCATAAAAGGGGATAGATGAAAAAAAGGATGAAAAATAGAAAATAAAAGTGCCGGTGGAGAAGAAAGACGAGGAAATGGAAGACAAAGAATTAAAGCTCACCTCTCCCATGTATTTCCTTCCCTTCTAAGTCAATGCCTAATTAAATCCTTCAAAGTCCATTTGTTTCCAAAACAACGACCTTTCGATAGGTGAAATGATTAAAAAACACATCGATCACAGGTACATTGACTTAAAATTGCTTGTGTTGACTTGACTGATATAAATATAAAATCCCTAGTGAATCTGGTGAAGTTGTCGAAATGGACTATTCTATGAACTTAGGACTTTAGATTGTCGACATGACTTGACGGCATATAATCTTTTCACGTGTCGTGTGAAATTTTAGGCGTGAAGATTGATCGAAGCAAAATAATCTGACTCCTTACTATTAATTGTATTAATATTCATAAGAAAATAATAAAAATAATAACAATAACAATATATAGTTTAATGATGATATTTTCTTGATTTTCTTTCTTAATTTTCCTTCTTTTTCCCATATTATAAAAATTAAAAAAGGGATACAAAAACCGCACATTATGACATCCAATTTTATTTTGCATCTGCATTGAATTGTTTAAATGCGAATTATTAATTGTGTGCTAATACCCTCGCTCATAAGTTTGTTTGTTACTTGGATTGATTTCGTTTGTATGATTAAATCAATTAAGGTGCACTATTTGAGGGGGAGCAGTTACAAAATATTATGTCTTGAGATCCAAATATTTTTTATGTTATTCTCTAAGTGTTGCAGACATTTTCGATTCCGATTCCTTGTACAACACACTTCAATGAGGAGGACACGATTTTTCACGTGTTGGAGCTCACGACATTGGTATAACAATTCAGAAGGAGCCTGATTAAAACAATTCTTTCCTAATTAACTCCAATTTTTCGACATTTTTGCTCTAAGTATTGCATATTTTCAAAATTCGACTTTGGAGCCAGATGTCATTGATCAAAATCACAGGGAGTTAATTGCATTTCTTTTCATGTATTAGGGGGAGCAATTATGTGGTCTTTAGCTGAAATAGGGGCTAATTTGATAAAAATAAGAAACTCATAATCGAAAAATGGGACTAAATGGAAATTTTCAATCGCGGTTTCTCGAGCGAAAATTTGAATTGGGACCAAATTGTAATTTTTGCTCCAGCTTTTCGAGCGAAAAATTAATTCGAAACCAAATGGCAATTTCCGATCCAAGTTTCTCGAGCGAAAATTTGAAATTGGGCTTGTCTAATCCGCGAACCCAAAATGTTTAATCCGCCCATTAAAACGAAGTAACTTTTTGCAGTCGAAAACCATTATCGCACGCATAAGTTCCAAATCACAAAACCCTTACTCGCAAAATTCAACAGCTGAAAAATAGAGAACTTAAACAGACGAAAGCATCAAAATCTTTTATTTTCCACAGATTTTCGTCTTTTTAAGGTAGATTCGACATTCTTTAGGGATTTGCGTCCATTTAAACTCCGTTTGCATCTGCGCTTTGAGAGTTTTCACTTGATTTACTGTTATATTTCGCGAATATGAACTGTTTGAAACCGTGGGCTAGTTTCAGAAATCTAAGACCTTTGATATGTTTATCTGGTTCGATTTCTGAGTTTTTTCATAGTTTAAGTGTGTTCGATCATTTGAGAGGAGGAATTTTCGATAATCTGCGTCTAAGAGTTGAAATCTTAAGGTTCGATGAAAACTGGGTTTCGAACGTTTGAAGCTCTCGAAGAACTTTTTCGATCGCAAACAGTCTAAATTGAATTCTGATTTAATTAAAAGACTATTTGTATTGTCAAAGATTTTCGATCGCTAAATTTTGACTTAGTCGACAATTAGACGACGTAGATCGAATAATTACTTACCATCGAGAATTCTAATTAGAATTTTATGCGAGCGAAAAATTAACGAGTGGATTAGTTAGAAGGATGCAATTTAATCCGAGCTCAAAACTTACTATCGCAAATTGAATTTTCGATTCCATTTTGTTTCGATCGCAAATTATAGGCAAAAAATTCAATTTTTTGACGCTAACTTTCTCGTTCTTAGAATACTCAGCGATGATTTTGTTCGATTGTTAATTTTCTCGGTGATTGACTTAGTCTTTGGTTGACTAATTTCTCGATCGACTAATCTCGCAGCGAAAACATCACTTAGGATCGAAAATTATTCATCGCTCGACAAATTTCAAAACGAAAAATTTTATTCACTCGAGAAATCGATAGTAAGTTTGCATGAGAATTTTTCTCGATCATAATTTATGCGGAATTTTTCTCGATCTTAAAAATTGATCGACTACAGTACCACGCCTTCGACATTTAGAAATTTTTTTCTTAAGTCCATATCTCTGTAGCAGATCTAGCGAATAAATTTTTCGATCCCACACGGACACTTTAATCAGAAATTAAAACATAGGAAAAATTGAGAATTCAATTTTTGAGCGAAAAATTTCACGGAATAAACAGTGGTATTCTTGTGCTTAACACTTAGAAAATTTTCGATATACTTTCTATGCGTCACATATGTCCTATGTGCACGAAATTTCATTTTAATCATTATCAAACATGATATAAACTGGTTGCATATTATACTTTGATATGATATATTTCGACTCAAATTTAAAATTGAACTCATCAAGTTTATTTCTTATCTTTTTCAGGTGGCAAATCATCCAGCATATGACCACATCTACGACCCCAACTTGTACATCAGTGTACCTGACACCAATTTCCAGCTCGACCTGACCACCTTCCGGTGCCCGGACGATATGGTGTCAATACTTCAAGGCGATCCCCTTTGGCACGCACTCATGGTGACGGCATCAGTACCAACGGTCTATCTCCAACAGTTCTGGGGGCGCATCAAGGGTCACGTAGTTGAAGGCACCTAACGATTCACCACGGTGATTTGGATGAGGCACATCAGCTTCAGCAAGGATGATTTGGCCTCGTCTTGGACCTCCCTTCCAGCCACAACTACGACTTTGCCAACGGATACGGAAATGATGCAGGATTTCTTACAAATGGGATACCGACCGCCGCTCGTCAAGCTAGCGCAAGTACAGAGCAACGGCATCCCTCATCCATGGAAGACACCTTTTGGGATCATCAACAAGTGTCTGTCGCCAAAGCATGTTGGGTTCGACAAAGGCAACGGCAATATACTTCGATCTTCCACGGCATCGCATTCCCCCGAAATTACGATTTCCCCCAACTGATCTGGAATGATCTTGCAGAACAGATCAGACAGAAGGAGGACAAGCGATCGGAGAACGTGTCGTATGCTAGGTGGTTCTCGGCCATCATCAGACAACTCATGGAGATTCACGAGAACATCCCTCGTCTACCTCCAGGAAGGAACTACCAACTACCCCGGCTCAAATTCTTTCACCACCCCGGACTCACGGATCTTGATCAGCCATCGATGTTGATTCCATTCGAGCTGCTTCGTCTCACCAACCCCACGGGAGACACGTATCGCATGTACTGTCGGGAAAACCATCTCACGGAGCAAATGATTCGAGCCCCCGACAGAGTTTGCAGTGAGCCCTCAACAACAACACCACAGCCTTGAGGCCGAGTTGATAGATCAAGTGGCCCAGGAGCTTGAACAAGAGCCTCCAACTCACGAAGCTCAACTACCTAATTTAGATGCCATGTTGATTGACACAGTGGCACAAGAGTTGGAACTCGAGGCTCCACAACAAGCACTCGAAGAAGAACGCCCAGTTATTGTAGAAGTGCTTCAGGAACCAATTGAGTATGTTCAAACCAACGAAGCACCGCTCGAGGCGGAATGGGGCCAATCGACAGCACAAGCCCATGAGGAGGCAGCACGTGATCCATCTCCTCATACGGCTACCCCGTCAGACACCGAGTCAGACGAGGAAATTCATCTCATAAGACGGCCTCCCATACGACAAATCACATCGAACGAGCTCGTCTTAGATGTTGTTATGACTACGTCAGACCCGACGCCTGTTATCACTCCAAGGGCTACGGATCTTTCATCGCTCAATCTTGAGCCGCAGCCCGACCCCTACGCGTCAGTCGTGGCCAAGGTTCAGACACTACCTACTACCGGCCATGACCACCACAGGTCTGATATGCAAGTTCAGTCAGAGCTCGCAACAACACCCTTAGATACAAATCTTCTAGATTCAAATCGAGGATTGGGTGGTAGTCTCGACCCGTCACAACCTCAAGTGATGACGAGCCAACCCACTGAGACGGTCATTACTCAATGATTGTTAACAGGGGACATCAGTCGTCCTGGTCCATATCTACGGAGGCATCTGTCCCGTTTGTGACCGAAGCACAGTTCCACGCAGCCCTCTCTGCAGCCATCAAATCCCTTGAAGGCAAAATGATGGAGAGAGTGCTGGCAGAGGGCCCTTCATCACAAACAAACTTCCAACCCCCACAACCCACACCCACCTACCCTCTCATAAACTCATCCATCCTCATCAACCCATACACCATACCAATCACCGAAATCCGTGATATTCTACTCGTCCGTCTCATAGGCCTTCCCACCCGAACGCCTCAGGAAGAATCACTCTACATGCGTCTGGTGGATCATCCTGAGCCTCCTACTCAATCCTGTCGAGGCCAAAGCTCCCGCTCAAGACGCCGACATGACGACCCTGACGACCAGGATCGTCATGAGGGGGAGAAGAGGCCTAGGACATCTTCGAGTGGCCAAGAACAAGGTTCTGGCGCGACGCAAACAAGCACTGGAGTCGATGAAACCTCACAACCCACTACACAAACAACCACCACGCACCGTACCACCCAAACTCTAACCCAAATCGAACGACCAACCTTCAACCTATGGACGCCTTCGCTCACACCACCAACAACCTTCACAAGCCCCTTGCTTTCGAAAGAAAAAGCAAGTGCCGCAATGCTCGTGGCCTTGGCAGCTACTTAGGCCACTCCCAGCTCGACCGCCCCAGACCAATAGGGAACATCTGGAGATGGGGTCAACCACATGAGTTCCTCGACAAATACATCTTCGAAGGACAGTGGATGACCCACAGTATGCCCGATGATCTTCAAAGACAGAGACTCAAGGACGTTCGACACTTCTTACAACGAGTTTCGGTCGACCTAGTCTTGCTAGATGAGGAAAAACTTCACGAAGGTGAAGATCATGAGCAAATTCCCCGACGGCTTCCAGAGTTGATTGATCGATGAGCAGATTCCCCTACGAGACAAATGCCAGGGACTGTTCTCATAGACACGCCATGGGAAAACATTAGGATTGAAATCCCATTCCTTGAAGAAGTTCCTCAACACATATGGAGGTCACCTGACAAAGTCAAGCAGTTGAACAAGTTCGAGCTCAGAGCATCTCTCACTGGGAACAGCAGAAGAGGATGACATATCTTTGGATGCTAACCAACTTGGACCTGATGTGAGGCTGGGGATTTGAAAAGAACGAATGGAGAGTCATTTCAAGGACTTATCTCCAATCTGTCAGCTGCTAAGCGTCTACTGCACGAAAGGCGGTCTTCCAACTCCATTCCATGTCATAGAGCTGATAGACAGAACTTGAGAAGAGCTAAGCGAGAGAGACCTACCTACCTCCCTGCCGAGGAGGTGTACCATCTCTACCAGCTGTACGCAGTGTTTTAAAATGCGCATAGCGCAACGCGTCACGTTTCCGTTCAGATAGCGCGTAGCGTAAATAGCGTAGCGTATAGCTTGAGTATTTCGGACAAGTCAATTATTACGTTAAGAAATATAATTTATAACATTATTAATAATGATCACACTATTCAATTAGCTTTATATAAAATTTATGTTCAATAATATATGTAAAACCTAATAGTACATATTTCAAACAATAAAATATACATAAAAATCTATTAACAAACAATTAATATATATCAGATTTAATATAAGTTTTAAATTTACATTGTCATCGGGCCGGACCACGATTAGAAAATATTGAAAAATAATTAATGAAACTTTAGCGAACTTATACTCAAAAATGTAGTATTTAGAAAATAATTCTTATGGATATCGAAAAATATAAGATATGCATGTCATTTTGATCGCTGCTAAACAAAAATAAATTAGATGAATTTATTTATTTTTAGCCATAGATAACATTAAATAATCGTTTTTTTAATCTTTTGGTGGCAATAATTAAAAAGAAAAAAATTAAAATTAAAATAAAAAAATATTAGTCAAAACGTCATATCACATGCCACATCACAATTCATCTCTCGCAATCAATAATAGTGTATCTTGCGACGGAAATTCCATTGGGAAGGAATAGAAAAATAAATAAACACATAGCGCCACAAAAAGGAGACGGTTTAGCGACGATTAGTCCATCGCAATCTTTACAATGAGATTGCGACGGATTTTCCGTCGCTTACGCTTTTTTTTACGCTACGTCGCGTTTCCAAGGAAATTTACGCATAGGCGCGCTTTATCGCGTGCGACTTTTCACTTTTTTAAACAATGGCTGTACGTAGAGAAGTATAAGGGTCCTTAAGGCTTCATAAAGAAGGAAGGACTCGAGGGACTCTACTGGTTCATGATGCGCCAGGTCAAGTACCATGCCGCACACGACCTTCAGATGGCTCTGGAGAGCAATATGAAGAAGGTCAACATGACCGCTCCGCTCAACGAAAGACCTGAGATCGAAGGGCTTCTCAACAATCACGTGCAAATAAGCTCAGTCTTAGGAATCACTTACCACAATTCTGTGTAGTCTTCATTCTCTCGCCGTACCATGTAGATAGGCATATCCATATCAGCAAACCTCACTTTGCGAACTCCCAGAATTTCCCTAATTCTGGGCTTCTTTGCCTCTTCCCTTCTCAGAGTGTCTACGTCGGCCCCTTGTCCTCTGAACATCAAGATTCGACGAAGCGACAGTAGATACTGGACCGCTTTAGGTCTCGAGAGGTGGCTCAGTCCTCTTAGTTCAAGCTCGTCGAGTTTCTTGATTCTATCCTCCTTCCTCCAGATTCTCCTTCGAATCTCTTCTTGATATGGGGCAGTTACTTTGACGTTCTCCCATGGCAGTTCCACCACTTCTTTTGTCTTTGCCTTCGTCTTCATTGGTGGACATTCCTCATCGATGACAGTGTGTCGGAGTAGCTCGGGAAGTTCTGGAATGTCTGGTTTGTAGTCTTCACCTTCCTCGAGTTCGTCGTCATCGATTAGGGCCAGGCTGACGTTTGCCTTCATCAAGAAATATCTGGCATTCTCCATCAACCCTCTAGCCATGGCCGAATTCATAGGCTTGGTTATCCAATCCTCATTGAAGATGTCTTTTTCCAAAGCACCGTGTGGATGTACAATTCTTCAGTTTGTTGGATTGGTTCGTTGGTCTGTAGGGATAGGATGGGAGAGGATGGATATATCAGGGGGTGTCTTGGCTTGTGGAAAAAGGAGGTGAGAGGCTCATAGTTGGTGAGAAAGGCTGTTGGGTTGTTTTGGTGGTAGTTCGGGTAGATTTTTTTGTTTCTTTGGGTGTAGGTGGTTTTGTTCTGGTGGATGTTTGGGAGGCACTAGGTTGTGGCGGTGGAGGCGGAGGTTTAGACCCTGTGTCTCGTCTTGTCTCCCCCTCGGGACGACCCCCACCGTCAGGGTCGTCACGTGGTTGTCTTGATGACTGGGCCTCGTCAGTGTTGGGTGGTTGAAAGGAAGCTCCAGACGTCTGAGGACCTCCGCTTCATAGGCAGTGAGCTTCGGAGCAGTGCGGAGTCTGGCCAGTAGAACGTCGATTAGTTCCGATATAGGAACGTTCCACGGGCCACCGTCGGAGTCAGGAGTTGGGTCGGTTGCGTGGGTACTTCTTCGTTGACGGGAGCTTTACCTTTATCCCGAGAGGATGTCCCAATGGCGCTGTAGACCTGGGTCATAATGGTGTTCTCAAGATCTTTCGCTAATTGCGAGTCGATTCTCTAGCCTCTCCTCCGTCACGAACGGGGAAAATAACCTGACGGAGTCACTAAGACGGTCCGTCGTCACAACATCAGTTGAGGGTACGGATGTGCCGCCCGTTTGCACAGGACTTGAAGGCCGAGGCCACGTAGGCTTGTCGTTGACATCAAAGCTGAGACAGACTCAGATTGATGGCCCAAGGTCGTAGCTGCAGTGATGGTCACTACGTTGGGACTTCCGCTCTGTTCCGCACTAGACTCTAGTACGGAGACATCATGGAGCGTTCTGTCTAGATCACTAAGATCCAGAGGTGCAGAAATTAATGGTAGTGTCCTAGAAAGTGAAAAACTTATGGTTGGTGAGGGCACCAGACTCGTTGTGATCAAGGAAGGTGCAGTCTGAGGCTGATGACTGCTTGTTACATCAACCACCTCCGAGCGAGGTGGTGATGAGGGACGTGGCACCTCGTGAATATGTGAAACAATCATCTGTTGGGAGATGATTGAGTGGCTGGGGAGGGTAGTTTGCGCGAGTGGACCCGATGTCGCGACTTCTACTCGGGGGAAGACGAAGTCATCCCCTGTACCTATGGGTTCAGCCCGGCTTGTTTGTGGACTAGTTGGCTGAGGAATACGGTCGTGTTTTTGCTTCGTACGCCGTTCCTGTTGTCCGTCTCTGTCATCCCCTTTGGATTTGCGCTTTTGTTTTGGCTGTGGGGATGAAGTGCTTCCTAGACCTACATTTGGCTCAGGGGGTTGGCTTGTCCCTGGGTTAGGTTCAGCTGGGTTGTGTTGAACCACGGGGACGTCTTCGAGGTTGTTGCCTCGTATATATTTGCGTAGCTCCGGCTCAGTCGGATCGAGGAGGCGAAGTAAGTGGTCTGGGATGATCATGGCCTCCTGATTCGATTTTGCTCTTCGTCGATTGGATTTTGATGAGCTTCGGAGATTGATAGCCCTCGTCTCTCGGTCGGCGTTTGATTTTGGGATGAAGATCCACGAAATGTTGGACGATGACAGGTAGCCACCGTAAGTAAGGGAGCACCGGCTTCGTTGATCCAAGACCTCGCCTTCATAGTTGATCGAGGATGTCCGACCAGATGAGTTGGGCGACATCGTAATTTCTGTTGAAGACGATCCCATGGAAGATTAGCATGATGTTCCGGTTGCACTTGTCGGACCCGGAGTGCTTTGGCGAGAGGCACTTACTTGTTTACAATGAGAAACAGCGTCCTCCAAGGTCCAGGGATGTCTTTTGCAGTTAATTCAGGTAAGTGTATGGTGTTTTGGGCGTTAGGTTTGTGGCCCATGAAGAGGAAGTCCCTGATTAGGTCGTCGTTGGAGGGATGGGGATCATATAGGAGTGAGTGAGGTAGGTTTAGTATGGAACGTAGAATGGATGGAGTAAAGACAACTATGGTGTTGTCGATTATGGCGGAAAGGCTGGTTATTCTTGGGTTATTGGTTGGTTTTTGAAGGGTGGACCAGAATTGTTGCACATATACTTCAGGGACGACCTCGGTGATGTTTAGGGGGTTTTTAGAGGGTGGTTTTCGAGGATTTTAATAATGATAGGATCTGGGCACGAGGTATTGGCAAAGTCTAGTTGGAAGTTGTTGGGTGTTCGTTGTGCCCAGTCCTTTGTAGCAAATACATCGTCAAGTGGTCTCACCATTTTAGTATATCTGTAAGAAAGAGAGCAAGGGATTAGTGGAAATCGACCATTTTTTACTTAGAGATTTTGATGTTGCCAACACACTGTCAACACGTTAGGACTTAGAAAAATTTCGTATATAAAAATTATGAGTAAAGGTCATTGATTCCTCGTTTCGATCGAAGCAAGGAAATCATAAGTTCTAAATTTCGATCGAAAGTCCTAAGTTGAGCAATTTAAATCAAAATGAAATCAAGGCATCCAGTTTCGATCGAAAGTCCTAAGTGGTACGATTTAAATCATAGATTCAATTTAGAGTGTCGTTTCGATCGGAAGTCATGTGCAATTTGGGCCGTTTCGGCGAAAGTGAAATTCAAGTCAGTTTCGATCGAAAGTGAGATTTAATTTAGACATTCAAAATCAAATTGGGAAAATCAGTTTCGTCGAAAGTCGTGAAATTGTATCTGGAAATGGTTTTCGGGCGAAACTGGAATTCGATCGATCAATTTTGATTTGGCTATAGTGTCGATCGAAAGTCAGTCAGTATCGGCCGAAAGTTAAATTCAATAATTTAAATTATTTTAAAATTGGGAAAAATGCAGTTTCGATCGGAAGTCATAAAACGCTCAATTCGTTCGATTGAAAAATCATAGAAGTAAAAGTTAACAGGATCTATCGATTAGAAAGTGAAATTGAATCTGGGTTTTAGGGTCTGGCGATGTTAGAACTAAAAGGAAACTCGATTGAGGCTCGAGTCGCACGAACCCACGTAAACCTAGTTTGCGCGATCTGCAAAAACGAGAATAATGTTAGTGAAAATCTGCAGATAATCCGTTTATCCTTACCAAATGTGATGTTTCTGCTGCGGAAATCGTGAAAAAAAGTGAATTTGAGTGAGAGTATGATGCGATTTGCAGACGCTGACTGAGAGGGTTTTGAAAGTGAATTTTGAAATTCGATGAAGATGAACAGTGTTTCGGGCGAAACGCTATATGTATAAGTTGAGTTTCGATCGAATCTGATTTGGTCGAAACTCAGTTTCGTCGAGAATAAATAGAAAGAATTAATTTGGAGATTGATTTCAGTTTCGATCGAAAGGAGTTTCGAGCGAAAGTCAGTTCCGCCAAGAAAATTATAAAAGGAATTAAAATGCAGCAGTTTCGATCGAAACGTACTTCGCGATTTATCAAATCAATTTGAAAGATTTAGGCAAAATTTTCAATTTCAATTGAACAGTTTCGATCGGAACGTACTCCGTGCGATTATCAAATCAATTTAAGGAGGTTTCGGGCGATACGTAGTTTCGCCGAGAAAATGTGAAAATTAATTTAAAATTGAGTTTCGATCGAAATTCAATTTCGCCGAGAAGATATTGTTTAAGGTTAGAGAAATTATTATTTGAATATCCCTTAATGCAATTTTGAAAGGGAATTTTAATAAAAGATCATAAAAACTCCCCCTCAATTTGTGCAAAGTGTTCAATGACTCCCCCTAGATTAGTGCACAATTTTCAAAGACTCCCTCTAGATACGACCGTAGAATTTTCACATTTAAACGAAAACATATAGAGAAAAATTAAGTGACCTATTTACACAATATCAGGTGCATGTAGGGACAATCGATCATGTCTTGTGGTTCAACATGCCTAACCTAGATACCAAAAATTGGAATCGCTTTTCATCCAATGCTTTAGTAAATAAGTCGGCAAGTTGAAGATCCGTGTGAACAAAATGCATTTCGATTGTACCTTGTTCTACATGTTCCTTGATAAAGTGATATCTAATGTCTATATGTTTTGTGCGTGAATGATGCACTGGATTACTTGTTATAGCTATAGCACTTTTAGAGTCACTAAAAATTGGAATATGATTTAACGTTATGCCAAAGTCTCGCAACTGGGTTCTCATCCACAAAATATGTGAACAGCAACACGCAGCAGCGACATATTTTGCCTCTGCTGTCGAAGTTGAGACTCAATTTTGCTTTCGAGACGACCAGCTTACGAGTTTACCCCCGAGAAATTGAGCGGCTCTAGAAGTGCTCTTTCTGTCCAGCTTGCATCCCGCGTAATCAGCATCGGAGTATCCGACGAGTTCGAAGCTTGACTCCGTCGGGTACCACAGACCTAGATTTGGTGTTCCCTTGAGGTATTTGAAAATCCTCTTGACAGCGAGCATGTGAGACTCCTTCGGATCAGCTTGAAATCGAGAACAGAGACATGTGGCGAACATGATGTCTGGCCGACTGGACGTAAGATAGAGCAGGGATCCTATCATGCCACGAAAAATCGTCGGGTTAACAGATTTTCCCGAGGAATCTGCATCAAGTTTGCATGAGGTAGACATGGGAGTGGAGGCAGCATTGGAGTTGTCCAAGTTGTATTTCTTGAGTATGTCGTGAATGTACTTGGATTGACTGATGTGGATTGACTGATGAAGATTCCATCGTGAAGCTGCTTAACTTGAAGACCTAAGAAGAAGCTTAGTTCGCCCATCATGCTCATTTCAAATTTCTGCTTCATTAGATCCCCAAAGTTCCTGCACATTCTTGAGTCCGTCGACCCGAATATGATGTCGTCGACGTAAATCTGCACTAACATTATGTCTGAGCTGTCCTTCTTGATAAAGAGAGTCGTATCGATCTTTCCTTTTGTGAAACCAGAGGAAATAAAAAAATCCGAGAGGACCTCGTACCAGGCTCTGGGAGCTTGTTTAAGTCCATAGAGAGCTTTATCGAGTCTGTAGACATGATCTGGTAGTTGTTCGTGTACAAAACCTTCAGGTTGAGATACAAAGACTTCTTCTTTTAGTATTATGTTGAGGAATGCAAATTTGACATCCATCTGGTAGACTGTGAAGTTCTTGTGTGCAGCGAAAGCTAAGAAGATCCTGATGGCTTCAATTCTTGCGAATGGGGCATATGTCTCATCATAGTCGATTCCTTCCTGTTGGTTGTAACCTTTTGCCACCAGCCTTGCTTTATTCCTGATTACAACTCCTTGCTCGTCCTTTTTGTTCTTAAACACCCATTTAGTCCATATGATAGTTTTCCCAGCTGGTCTAGGTACTAGGTTCCAGACTTTCAACCTCTCAAACTGATTGATTTCCTCCTGCATTGCGATTATCCAGTCTGGATCGGCTAGTGCTTCAGCTACTTTGTTGGGCTCCATTTTACTGAGGAAGCAGGAATAGAGGCTTTCATTTATCGTTGATGATCGAGTAGGTACACCAGTTGAGGGGTCCCCAATTATTTGTGAGTTTGGGTGTGCTCGGGTCCACTTTCTTGTACTAGGTTGTGATGTTCCAGCTGCATTTGTCTCGTGTAACACTTATTCACTTTCTTCAGCCTGATGTTCTGTTTCTTCTTCAGGTTGTGGTATTACTGACTCTCCTGAAGAAATTTCAATTGTTGAATCAGAGTGCTGTGGTGTTTCAGCAGCTGAACTAGAGATGATATCTGTATCAGTTGGGAGTTCACTACTGTCATCAAGGTGAAGATCTTCCATCATAGGAAGGGGATTGTTATTGTTAGTCTCTGTAGGATTCTTATTACCTGGTGCTGCAGAATTTGTTGGAGCAGTGGGTGGTGACGGTTAGAGAAGAGATCCTCGAATAAGAGATCGAGTTCCATGTCACTCAATGTATTTGATACTGATGTTTCACCCACATAGGAGGTGCTTGGTTGATCCTTTGTCAACTCTCGTAGAAGTCCTGGTTCTGGACTGATTTGTACAGAAACTACTCGGTCTACTTCGTCAAACGTTACATTAATGCTTTCCATAAATCTATTCTCCTTGAGGTATACTCGATAGGCTTTTGATGTTGTCGAGTATCGCACTAGTATTCCTTCAAATGCCTTTGGGTCGAGTTTCCCTCTATCTTCACGATCGTTTGCTATGTAGCACTTGCATCCAAAGACTCTCAGGAAAGATACGTCCGGCACTCTGCCATTTATCAACTCGTAGGGAGTCCTATTGAACCTCTTGTGAAGGGACCCACGATTTTGTGTGAAGCAGGCTGTATTCATTGCTTCGGCCCATAAGAAGTGATGTAGTCCAGAGTGAATGAGGAGTGTACGAGTTGCTTCAACTAAGGTTCTGTTCTTGCGCTCAACTACCCCATTTTGTTGAGGTGTTTTCGCTGCTGCGAACTGTTGGGTGATTCCAAGTGATGCATAGAAGTTACTGAGTTTTCTGTTCTTGAATTCTGTTCCATTGTCAGTTCTGATGATTTGTACACTTAGTTGGTAGAGATTTTGAGCAGTTTTGATAAACTCAATGATTAGACCTGGTGTTTCATCCTTGGTTCTCAGAAATTTGGTCCATGTGTAGCGTGAGAAATCATCCACAATAACCAACACATATTTTCGCCCATTAATGGTATGAGTGCGCACGGGTCCCCACAGATCCATATGAATGAGCTCGAGAGGTTTGGAAGTTGAGGTTATGTGATTGGTCCGGTGAGATGCCTTCCTTATCTTTCCCATTTCACACGCCGAGCAAAGATGCTCTTTGTGATATCTGAACGAGGGAAGTCCTTTGACAAAGTTTTCTGATCGCAGTTTGTTAAGGTCTTTAAAGTTGAGATGGGAAAGTCGCTGATGCCAGAGATCGTTCCGATGTAGAGAGGCTCAAGAGATAAGGCATGCCGATCGAACAGTCTTGAGGTCAATGGAGTAGAGATTCGTCTTCCTGTGGCCAGTGAGTAGCTCTCTTCCATTGTTATCAGTGACACTATATTTGTTGGTCTCGAAGTTCACCTTGTAGCCTTTGTCACAGAAACGTCCTACGCTGAATAAATTGTAGCTCAGTCCTTCGACGTAGGACACTCCTTTTATAGTTAGCCTGTCATGGATGAGATCACCCGTTCCTAGCATGGATGCAGATTGACCGTTTCCGAAGTAGACCTTCCCGAGAAATCCTTCAGAGAAGTTGCTCAACAGCTCTTTGTTTCCAGTCATGTGTGAGGAGCAACCTGAATCTAAGTACCACACATGACGGACCTGCAAAATGAATCAAGTAAGTTTTGGTACCCATTTATAGATGGGTCCCCTTTTGATAGCAGGTGTAGTAGCCTTCTTGTTCATTGCTAGATTTAATTCTTTGCTAGATTGTTGGGTAGCTGGTTTAAGAATCCAAGCGTGACGATTTCCTATAGGATGCAGTTGAGATTTCGGAATCCAAATCTGTTTATGACTTAATTTCTCGTTCGGCTTGGTCTTGGAGGTGGTGTGTTTCCGTTTCTTTACTTTATGCTTAATAGTATGATTGGACAACGTGGAAGATATGTCCTTAGAACGAGTGCTATGTGACGTGGAGACGCTTTTGCTGAAATGACTGTCACGAGGATGGGAAAGTACATCATTGTTTACATGACAGAATTTTGATTTTGGGGAATGGAATAACGAAACACGTTCTGCGACATTACAAGAAGTCACTTTTGGAAATGTAAAAGATTTGAAACATGAGAAGAAAGGTTGGAGACTGGTCTCTATTTCTTATCAGGGACTTTGTCTTCTTTGCTGAGCCAGATCGAACCTTCTTCGCTTCCTTCGATCTCACGCCTTTGTCTGTGGGTACATGTGATACATTTGTGTGAGATAAAGGAATTTTCTTTGTAGTTTGCTTGCATTTATATGCAGAGGATTCTGGAACTGGACGGGAGGTTGAAGGTTTGCAAGCGTCAGGAAAATTTTCAATAGTATAAATTTTGCTCAACAAAATAGTTCTTGTTAGGATATTTATAGATTGTGTCAATAGTTTAAGTCTTGTGTTATCTTTTGTAATTATCCTTTTAGCTTGGGCTTTGGACTAGAATGTAATTAATTAATCTTTATTGTTTGGGCCTTAATATACCTAGGGTTAATGTGGTATATAAAGTTTTACCAACTAGGTGAGAACCTCTCCCTTTTTCAATCCATCAAAGCCTCTTTGATTCCTTGTTTGGTGCAATCGGGACCAACAAGTGGTATCAGAGCAAACGTGGATCGATCTGCATTGATTTGAATCCAGTTTCGTTCGATTCCGAGAAAGATCAAAGGTGTTTTGAGCAAAAATCACTCTCGGGTATTTTGAGCTCGTTTTGGGGTTTTAATGCTTCGTTTTGATGTTTAAAACCTTTCCCCAGATCAACTCTATGCCTAAAATGTTTTTAGAACACTTTTTGATCAGTTTTAACGAGTTTTGATCAAGTTCGAAGCAAAAGCTTTCAGAAAAAGTCATCTCGGCCATTTTCTATTTTTGGTCGATTTGATCCGGTTTTTGTTGTTTTTAGCCCACAAATCGGTCGATTATGTGTTTAGGGAATAATTACTGAAGTTTGGATCAAGTTTGAGTGATTTTGGTTGAGATTTGAGCGAAAACCGGACGATTTTCTGGCAAAACGCGCGACAGCAATGGAACAGTGATAACTTGTTCTTGTCCGCGAAAGTTCTCTGTTGCATCGTTCAAGTCCACGAAATTTTTACATCCGAGAAATTTCATTCCGAGAATCTTCCTAAAACCGCGAAAATTTCTCTGTTTTACCTCACTGTCACTTCATCTTTTCTGAGCTGCACGATTTTTCAAAAACCGAGAAACCCTATATCCGCGAAATTTCGTTCTGAGAATTTACCTAAACTGCGAAAATTTCTCTATTTAATTTCATTTTATCCAACTGCTCAATTCCAAGATCCGAGAAATTTTATTCCTGAGAAAGTCTATTCAGAAAATTTATCTAAGCCGCGAAAATTTCGAAAACTGAGAAATATTTCTAAGTAAAGAAAATTCTTTGAAACTGAGAAAGTTTGCCAAATCCAAGAAATTTTCAGCCGAGAAAGTCTCCTTCTTCCGAATTTTTTTTTCAAAACCACACTTTTCAAATCCGAGAAACTTTCTAAAATCACACTTCAATCCGCGATACTTCCTTCAAAATGAACTTTCTTTGAAACATGAAAATTTTTTTAAAAAAGGGGGGGGGGGGGGCTGAGAAACTTTCTCACAAGCGAAATTTTAAAATCCGAGAAAATAATTTTTCAACTGAGAATTTTTCTTTCCGAGAATTTTCCTTTAAAACTCACGAAAACACCAAAACTTCTCAACAAATAATTTCTCGGGTAATCTATCTTGTAATCACGTCCCTTCAAATTGCCAATTTTTCTCTCGGGTTGAATTTTTTTTCTCAAACTTATTCAAGTCTTGATCCTTTACACTTTAGTCCTATCATCCTAGACCACTTTTGACAAAAACATTTTACTCCTCAAATCTCGTTTTTAAATTTCTAGAACTACTCCGAATTTCAAGATATATTTTCCCTTCAAACGTTTTCGACCATCACACACGTTCACATAGTTCTAAGAAGTTGTTTAAACGGTTTTTCTCAAACTCGACTCGTTAAACACATTTTTCTCATCTCGTTCGTTACTAACCCTCTTATCTATACAAGATCAAAACCACGGACGATTCACTGCACCAACCATGTCTGCCACAAATGACATCTCAACAGTGGGCTCCGACACCAGACCTCCGATGCTGCGACAAGGCGATTACAGCATATGGACAAACAGGTTCCTCACGTTCATCAGGAACAAAGGCGCACCACTCTCTCAATACCTACTGGACCCCATCTTCAACGGTCCAGCACAGTTCTGGACAATTATCCCTGCTCAACCAAACGCAAACCCTCCCATGGATGAACGCCGCACTCAAAGAGGCCCCATTAATGAGGATGAAGAAGCTCGCCTACAGGCCAAGACCGCCAAAGGATACCTCTTTCAGGCTATGAGCAATGAAGTCTACGCTCACATCGAGTGCTGCACGACTGCCAAAGAAATATGGGATGAACTAGTGGAAATCATGGCTGGCACTACTGAGAGTGCTCAGGGGAGGAAATCAGCATGTCTCTCGCAGTATGAACACTTCCAGGCCTATGAAGGAGAGGAGCTGCGTGACACATACCTCCGATACTTGAAGGTCATCAATGAACTCAAGAAAGCCAAGATCTCAAGGGACAAATTCGATATCAACAACCGCTTCCTTGGTAGCCTCAAACCACATTGGGGCAATGCAATCGTGATGATGATTCAGAGTAAGGACCTCTCTAACACCTCCATCCATGCTCTCTACGACAGTCTGTCTGCCTATGCTCCTTACGTGCAACGTCAGTCCACCAACACTCGAGTCGACCCTCTGGCTCTCCTCTCGAACAAGACTACCGAACGATCTTCCACCTCTAAGACCAAACAGAACAAAGGGAAGCTACCAGCTGTTGTATCTGACACCTCTTCAGGATCCGAAGCTGATTCAGAATCTGATGAAGACGTTCGTGATCTACGCAAGCAACTGGCAATGCTCACAAAGATGGTCTCAAAGAAGATCGGGAAAAAATCCTCATCCTCCTCCTATCGCCAAAGAACCTTTAGCGGCACCAAAAAGATCACTCCCACGGATGGATGGATGGATCTCGTCTCCATGATTCAACGTCGAGATCGGGAGATCGCCAAGGAAGTCACGAACCGTTTCGTACCCTACATGCGGTGGCTCCCAGCATTCGTCAAACACTTCCGCATGCTCTCCACCAACATCCGCGTCCGCCCGGCAAGTGAACACTTCGCAATCCCTATTGTCGAGAAGTTCGCCAAGAAAAACACTCCAGTGAAAGATCGACACGCTATGACCATCCCAGACGAAGTCCTCGCCTATGCCGACCCAACAAACCCACATGTTCAAGACTATCGCGCCTCCACCGCCTCATTCCGCGAGAGTCCCCGTCCACTATCCATTGTCCCTACGGAGCAGACCAGCCCTGCTGCTCCTAACCCCGGGACTAGCCAAAACCCCACCCCCACTACTAAAAGGTCGTCGAGTCGCGCCACATCCTCTTCCACCCGCGTACCGAAAAACGGTCGCGTGAGGATGATGTAAGCCGCACCACGGAGCGTCGATGAAAACAGAAACATGATCGACCTCCTCAGTCACAAACAAGCCGAGCCCAACCCATAAGTACAGGAGGTGATGTGTTCACCTCCCGAGTAGAAGACGTGGCATCTGGCTCAACCACGCAAACGACCTCACCAATCCACTTATCTTCCTCCCTACAGGAAGATATTTCATTCCACGAGGAACCACGTATACCATCGAAATCCCACTTGGAGATAGTCGATGTTGAAACAAGCAGTCCCCCGCCTCAGACTGCATCCTCTTCATTCACATCAAGTCTAGTGCCCTAACTCCCCATAATTTCATATGTTTCTAGGACACATACACCCTCTACTGCACTACAGAGTCTTCGTGATTCTGTCAGAACGCTCGGTGATGTCTCTGTGACTGAGAGCGGAAGACCTAGCACAGCCAACATCACAACAACCGTGAGCCTAGACCATCATTCGTTTGAGTCTGTCTCATTGATGATGCCAACGGGAAGTCTTAGTGACCCCGTCTTTTCCCGTCCTGTGCAAACGGGCGGCCGATCGGCTATCTTCTCCGATTCGGTGTCAGTTGGATTTCTTCGTGATTCCAACCTGTTAAACTTACCCCGTTTTGTCTCCGAGACCGTGCTAGAGACTCGTCTTCAAGAGTTTGCAAAGACTCTTGAGGCGTCTATTCTCGATAAAGTCTACGCGATCTCGAAGCGTCCACCATCGACAAAGGCAAAGGTGTGGCCCCGGAGACGCCACCACCACTGCAACATATGGACGCAGACGCTGTTCTCTCCTCCATTTCCGCCAAGGAGCTCTTCTATATCCTCAGAGCCCGATTCGAATCGATGACGGAACTCGACGAGGAAGAACAGCAAATGAAGGCCATAATGACTCAACCAATGACTTGTCGAGCTCAAAGCGAGTCTAGCGGGATCAGCGCGACGATCAAGACGATGATCAAGATCGCCGCGAGGGGGAGAATAGGCAGCAAGGATCACAATCTCAAGGACTCATGCAATCGACGCCGCCTTCCTCCTCTGAAACTGAAACGACGCTCGCAACAGAAACCTCACACCCCACCAGTCAAAAATCCCACCCTATTCACCCCGAGTCACTAGCCAAATCACCCTCACCACCACCCACTACCGTCTCCGAAACTCTAATCATCACATCGGCGTTAGAGACCACCTCCACACCTTCTCCACCACCATCTCGGAACCTCTAACTGTCACATCGACGTTAGAGGCCACCACCACATCTACACCACCCGACACCCAAATCATCCTCGCCAAAACCATCACCTCAACCGAACCACCAGAATCTCCACCACAACCATCCCCACAATCCACAAACTCCTCCGACGCAACACCCTCGCCATTGCACAGTCATACCCCTCTCAATACCGACCCCAACGTGGCTCCAGAGGACTTCTACTGCGCGCAGAACGAGATTGAGGCCTACATCTTCAACGATGAATGGCGTTACACATCCGCCGACGCAGTAGTTGCCAGGAAGTTGGTGGAGAATGCTCGACGTTTGCTAAAGGAAGCATCTCTTACACTGATCAACACTGCAGACGACGAGAACAGGGAGGAGTACGATGCTGAACCCGCCGAACTTGAGAACATCCTACAATTCCAAGCACAGCAAACTTAGGCTCCTGCTGCTCAACCGGATGTGCCCACGGAGGATATACCGGAAGGACCGTGTGAAAACAAGAAGATCACTGCACCATTCCAAGAAGAAATCAGGAAGAGGATCTAGCGGCGCAAGGAGCGGATCATCACGGCCTTCGATGAATACGAGCTGATGAACATCCAAAATTGGAGCGAGGAAAAGAAGAAGATCTACCGATGGAGCCTTCTTTGCCACAAGTGCACAAAGAGGACGCTATCCGATGAGGAAAACATCGCTCTGGAATTGAATCGGGCCCCCATCTGCAAAGTCACTGACCTGCGCCAGGAGTCGAAAGGACGTGTACAGTATCCAGTGTTCACGGTAATGAGGCAGGATGAAAGCTTCTGTGAAGTGAGCGAGGCGGACTTCAAGTTTCTGCGCCTGCGTGATCTGTACAGCATGATGGAATCCATGAAGTAGTTCAGACTCGTCGTCAGAAGTTCTGGACATCTTGTACGGGCTGAACCAATCACTATGGGTTATGTGGCTCTCAAGCGACACATGCTCCGACAGGTCAGATTCTTCGCCTCCCACGATCTGCAGATGGCGGTGGAGCACAATCTTAAGAAGGTGAACCTGACTCGCCCATCTTTCAAGAACGCGGATGACTATCGAGAGGGCGATGTGATCGACGGAGATGATCCGGCGGTCACCTACTCGAACTACAAGGGAAAGATGAGGCTACTGCGCTGCTCCGAAGTGGCAAAGTTCTCGGATGGAACACTCACCATCATCCAAGACAAGCTCTTGAGAATTTGCCGCATCCTTTCGGAAGAAGACCCACACTGCCGATCCAAGTTCGCGAAGTTCATTGACGCCATAGCTGATCGAATCGTGCTTCGAAGGAATCTCCGTGCCTTCGAGTTCAAGCTAGGACTTCGCGAAACACACACTCGCTAATCCACCATCACAACGCCCAAGATCCAAGACTCCCAACAATTGACACAAAGGGGGAGATTGTTAGGATATTTATAGATTGTGTCAATAGTTTAAGTCTTGTGTTATCTTTTGTAATTATCCTTTGAGCTTGGGCTTTGGACTAGAATGTAATTAATTAATCTTTATTGTTTGGGCCTTAATATACCTAGGGTTAGTGTGGTATATAAGGTTTTACCAACACAATTTTTAAAGTAATCAAAGATCAAAAGGCTAAACCTATTTTTCACACAATACACACACTTGAAGGTGAGAACCTCTCCCTTTTTCGTTCCATCAAAGCCTCTTTGATTCCTTGTTTGGTGCAATCGGGACCAACAGTTCTCTCTTCTTCGTGGGCTTTCTTTTCCGATTCTAGAGCGGCTGTCAAAGCACCTATTTTGCGTATAATCTCTGGATTATAGATACATGGATAATTAGGTTTAGCTTGTTCGTCAGTGCCTTCTTGAATTTCGGGTCCAAATGGTGACATGTAGTCATCAGAGAGTGGTATCTCTCTAGTTTTATAACTATTATTGAGTTCTATGTAGTCACACTCAATTTGGGCCCATTCTTTATTTCTCCATTTCTGTTCGTCAGTTTCAGACACCTCGCTTGATTCAACGAATGGCCTTAGTTGTTCAAGGCTCAACCCAAAGCGTTTAATGTTGTATAGAGAAAGTACTTTGTCTGCTTCAGGGTTAGTGGTGTATTCAAATCCCAATCCTCCGCGGGAATCATAGAATTCAACATCTTTGGGTTAGCTAAGGAACATGGTTCGTTCACTTTGACCTCTTTTGGTGTTGATGTCCTCTAATTCCTTGACTTTCTTGTATAGACGTACACGTTCGTTGGTGATTAGTTCGTATTGAGACAATACATTTTCACGTTCTTCCTCGCTATCTTTCAAGCTTCTACGCATATCGCCAATTTGTTTTTCCTTGCTTTCTGTAAGGTTTTCTAAAGTCTTTGCTTTAGTTTCAGACAAGGTCAAGGATTCATTAAGAATAGCTATCTCTTCTTGTTGTTTGTTTAACAAGGCATAATTTTTGTCAAAATTGCTTTGGAGTTCTGAGTAATTTTTACGTTGCATGGAGAGTTCGGCTATCCTACGTTCTAGTTTAACGAAATCATTTAGGGATGGAGTGTATACCTCCTGATCGGATGAAGAGACATCCGTTCTGTCTGATCCGATGGCTGGCTCATCCTCGTCGGAGTCATCCTCAAAGCTTTTCACCATGAAGGCCATTTCTCCTTCCTCCTCGTCAGATGTGTCCTCCAACCATTCCTCTTCCTCAGCACCAAGACTATTCCCGCTTCCTTGCGCTGTGAGAGCTGAAATTTTTTCTTGTAGTATTCAGTGTTTTTCTTCTTGGGTCTGAAGCATTCAGAAGTAAAGTGACCCGGCTTGCCACAGTTGAAGCACTTCTTTACTACTTCAGATTTCTTAGTTTTAGCCTCTTCAGGGGCAATGTACTTCTGTTTCCCGCCCGAGATTCATTGTTTGTTGAAGGAAGAAGATGATTTCTTGGCGCTCATCCGTATCTGAGATCATAGCCAGTTTCTTTCTGATTGATTCGAGTTCGTCTTCAGATTCTTGGTCAGATTCGGCGTTGTCAGAGGTATCGGATTGTACGACCTGCTTTCCTTTAGAAGTTCTCGAGCTCCCGTTGCTTGACTTAGAAGTCACAAGTGCAATTGGTTCCATGTCGATGTTTGGTTTTCCTTCGTTCTTGATTTCTTTGGCATACTGCGAGTATTGTGAGAGATTATCGTGATGGGAGTGAATATCCATAGCGTCCAGGTCTTTGTTCTGTTGCTTAACCAGAACAGCAATCCGTCCCCACTCAGGTTGAAGTGTGGAAAGGAACTTGATGTTGTGTTCGAGGTTGGAACGTTGGATGTTGATCTTTCTCATCTCGTTGATGATGGTCAGGAAGCGAAGGTAAACATCTCGGAGTTCTTCCCCCTCCTTAGCTTTGAAGGAGTCATAGGCAGTAAGGATGCTGGACTTCTTAGACAGATTACTAACTTCTGTCCCAACCATCATTTTGCAAACTTCGTCCCAAATTTCCTTCGCAGTGACCATTGCGTCGACTTGCTTGTAGACGTCATTTGGTAGAGCCAGAAGTACGTAATGTCGGGCAAGCTTGTCCGCTCTGGCTCGTGCCCTCTCAGCATCATTGTATCGACTAGGGTCCTTAGGAGTTCTCCTCTCTGGAATTGCAGGAACAGCATCAGGTTGAGCAGGGATAATGGTCCAAAATTGAGCAGGTCCTTCAAAAATGGAGGAAAGCATGTCGTTTGCGAGGTCTGTACCCTTGATTTCTATGAAATTGATGAATCGTTGCTTCCAGATGCCGTACTCTCCCCATCTTAGTAGTGGTGCACGGTTGTCAGATCCAATAGCAAGACCGTCCATGTTTTCGTTTGGTAATGATCATTAACGCGTGATATATCTGCGAAATGAAACGCTTTAGTTTTGAATGATATATAGTCAAGTTTGAGAATTTCGAATGTTGAGTCTAAATAGGTGAATTCACTTAATAAATCCTGTCGCAATTTAAGAATTTGATGATTTTTGTGTACTGCTCGAGGATGGAACGATTGGTGTTATGTGAATTTTGTGCTACCCAATTTGAATGCTTAATCGATTCTAATTTGATAGTGTGACAAGCTCGACAGAAATTGAATTAATATTTGAAAATGTGAGTTTTGATCGAAAGAGGGATTAAAACTTAAGTTTCGACAGAAATTAAGTTTCGATCGAAAGTGGTGACAAGCTCGGCAGAAATTAAGTTTCGATCGAAAGAGGGATTAAAACTTAGATAAGGTTAGTTTCGATCGAAATGGATTTCGATTTTGATTTGAAGAAACTAGTTTCGATCGATAGGAATGAAGAAGTTTCGGGCGAATTTGGTCCAAATTGGATTTGTTTCGATTGACTAAGATTGAATTTGGCTAATTTGGACGAAACAGTAAATAATTTGGACTTTCGCTGAGATATGAGTCGAGCCAAACTAAGCAAATCGATTGAAATTGGTACAGTAGACTTTCGGGCGAAATAGATTGGACTTTCGCCGAGAATTTTTGGAAAGGGGTCACTAAATAAGTGGAAAAAGAGGAGTTTACAAGACAGCGTGCGTGATACCGCTCACGACGCACCAAACGGTAATGAACAACCGACCAAGAGGCAACACTACCAAACAACCCAGACGACCTACAATGTCCCACAGAACCAAAGCCAAATTACAAAGGAGTCGCGTAGGATAAGGCTACGTAGGCGTCACAAACCACTTCCATCATCGGGTTCCTGATACCAGTTGTAGTATCAGCAGGGGAGTAAAGCACATTGCCAAGAACAGCGCCAAGGGCACAGAGACCGGATGCGGTAACACAAAGTGAACGCTCCAAGCGGGAATGTGGAACATCCGCAAGGAAAAGGTCGGTGAGGGGCGCAAGTGCGCCAGCTCCTGTTAACCAACCGGAGAGAACCCACCAGGTGGTCCTTGTGACCCGCACACATAGCAAATCCGCCAGGAGGACCTCGCACCCAGTCCAACAACAGCACGACCAATCCACACCATGCCCGTGAGAGCCATCTGCACCCACGAACAAAGACAAAGACAGATGCGAGCAGGGGACAAAGCACGAGTAAACATAAATAGCTTATAGAGAAATGAAATCCGCCACAGTGGCCAGCTCAGGGGCATAAGCGCGGCTCGTCAAGTGGAGCGATTCTACCAAGTCAAGCGCCAGACTCGTTTTAGAGCGCTAGCCTGGAGATGGTACTTGTTCGGGATGGTGGAGAGTCGTAAGCACATGAGGACTTCAATCTCGGCCGGGATGGTACTTTCGCCGAGAATTGTGTCGATCAAAACTGCGAAATTGGGCACTATAGCATTTCGGGCGATATCGACTGGCTTTCGCCGAGAATTGTATCGATCGAAGCTTGAAATTGGATACTGTAGTGTTTCGGGTGATATCGATTGGCTTTCGCCGGGAACTGTATCGATCGAAACGTGGCAATTGGATACTGTAGCTTTTCGATCGAAACTGTGAAATTAGTGGATAATTGTCTCACGACTCTAATCGATTGACTTTCGTCGAGAAATGTATCGGCGAAACTGTGAAATTGAAGAGAAATTGCCCGAAACTCAAATCAATCGAAGCTTCACTAAGTGAGTTTCGATCAAAACCTTCAAACTAAAAAGTACTGTTCTATCAACACTGATGAACAGTTCAGTAAAAACCCAGATTTTTGGACTCTTTTTGCTCAAATCCTACTCAAACTTGACTGAAATCGACGTGAAAGAACATAAATACACTCAATAACAGTTTTCTAACGTTTTAGGGGTAAAAAATCATTGAAAACTAATTAAAAACACCCAAAAACAGAGAAAATATTGAAAATGAGTTTTCAAGCCAAGAACTTGTTCAAATCCGGAATCGAGCAAAACTGGATTCAAATGAAAGATATTGATCCGCGTTAGGCTCTGATACCACTTGTTGGCCCTTTTATTACCAAACAAGGATCAAAAGAAAGGTTTGAATGTGTAAAACGTGAAGAACACCCTTGATAAAACCCTAATTAGGGTAAATGGGGCTTTATATACCACAACTATTTGGTATATTAAAGCTCAATACAAAACTATGACTTAATATCATAAGTCACCCCAAACTACTACAACCTTCTAATTAGATATGCTAACCCAAGTTTACATAAAATAAAGGATGCTACTAAATATATTCCTAACAACTATGTTGGTGAACCCGTTATCTTCTACGTCGTCTTCTTTGTGCTCATAATATGCTCATAAGAGAAAGGTAAAATCTCTTTTCCTAAATCATGCATATCAATTTAAAAATCTTTAGTCTCAGATAACATAAATGTTGATTCTCGAATTGGCTCCATGATACTATGTTGCAACATTATATTTTAGATAATATCTTCCCGAGCAAAGGTGTACCATTCTTTGCCTCAATACTTTATGTTATCATTCATGAGATAAGACACCAGCGCCATCCATAGGATGCAGATCATATTCAAAGTCCGATACCAAAATTCTATGGAAATGCAGAAGTTTGTTTCGATCTTGTTGTGAAACTTCGTAAGACTGATTTAGGTTATTCCACTGATGAAAAGCATGTTAAACATTCTGTGCCTAAGTTTAAGTGTTTTTGTGGTGGTAGAAATGGTCATTATGCATACAACTGTCCCTTGAAGAAGATTGATAAAGCTAAGTATGTCTGGAGACCTAAGAAGTCACCTGTAAATGCCGCTGTTGTATCTGATTGTAATAGGAGATCACCGTCTATGCAGAATGATATCTCATATGTTAACAGAAGTTATTTCTCCGCTAACATGTTAGGACCCAACAGAAATTGGGTACCTCAGAGAGTACTTCTTTCTACAGGTACGAAGGAAGAATTCCAGTAAGAAACGTAGGTGGTATCTCGACAGCTGGTGCTCCCGCCACATGATAGGTGATATAGGTAATTTTGTGTCGTTGAAGGCGGTTGATGGAGGATATGTTTCGTACGCCAACGACGCAAAAGCCAAAATCCTTGGAGTTGGTACTGTCGGTAACAATTTAAATATCACTATAGATAATGTATGGTTTGTTAAAAACTTAGAACATAATTTAATTAGCATTAGTCAATTATGTGATGATGGACTTACCGTAGATTTCGCCAAAGATAAGTGCTTTGTTAAAAAGAATGATGAGATTGTGTTTAGTGCACTAGGCATGGTAACATTTACTGCATTAGTCTTGATGATATTGCTAACTGATCGACAGCATGTACATTAATATATTATAGGTTTGTGCAAGTACGTCAAGTAATAATTAAAACGAATATATTATAACTAGAACCACGCGCGATAGTCAGTGTACCTATCGTTTGTAATATAGCTATAGTGAATATCCGAGTATCGAACACGAGGAATAAATTGATTACTAGTATTGACCTATCGACTCGATATTTAACCTAAATAAAATAGCAGAATTTGTTTATACTACGAGCTAATTTAACAGAGCAACCCAAATGATTGGAAGACTAAGGAAGCACAACTAGAAATAATACGAGTAACTTAAGATGATAAATATGTGTTCGGGATTCGAATCCCGCTGGGTGCTATCGGCTATGGCTACGGAAAATTGCTCCTACGTGATTATCGACTAAATCGCAGTAATTTCCTACCCACTCACGGATTTGCTGTCGCCCTAAACGCTTGTGGGAATCTAAGTTTAGTAATTCACATCAACACATAGACATATCGATGTAAAGAAGCAATATCATAGAACGATAAATAGTCGGGTACACGTGTTCACGATTATCTTACGCCTTAACTACGTCATAACCCAACGTTCATCTACTCCCAAGCACACAAGAGGATTAGCTACTCATATTAGGCAAAACAACAACGAGATTCAAAGGAAACGAGGATAGAGAACTCATAAAAACTTCCCTAAGAAGTGAACATGGCGTTTCTGAGGTGGCGCTCTCGTTCCTCGATTGGCTAGGCGTAGCTGCGTTGTTGGATCGTCCCTTGAGCTTCTCCGAATCACGGGGCTGCTTCTAGTGTTCTTCCTCCTCTCCTTTTCTCTAAGTTTCGTCCCCATGAAGTTGTCCTTGAGTTCTGAGAAGAACTCCCCTTTTATGCATCGAATTTGGGTCAAAACCCTGAATTTTGGCACGTTCACGGCCACTTAACGGGCCTTCACGGCCGTGAACTATGCATTTAGGCTGACTTTTCGCCTTTCTTAAACCCTTCATGGCCTCTTGCATAAGGAGTCACGGCCGTGACGACGACTTAAACCCTAAATATTGACTTCATGCAACGTGTCACGGCCTCTTGCATATAGGTTCACGGCCGTGACAGTGAATAGCAAAGCGGTTGTTTAGTCTCTGCCGCGAGTCACGGCCTTTGGCATGAAGACTCACGGCCGTGACATATTCCTTAAAACTCTCTGTCCACGTTCACGGCCTCATGCATGACGATTCACGGCCGTGACGCTGGATCTTAAGCTCACTGCCCATGTTCACGGGCAAGTGCATAGACATTCACGGCCGTGACACCTTGTCCTTAAGCATACTGCCTCTGTTCACGGCCCCTTCGAGGTGAGTCACGGCTGTGACTCTTGCCTGATCTTCATACTGGCCATTTTCGCGTCGTTTTCGCCTCGTTTTTGTTCCTCTTCGCTCGATAATCATTCGAAGGTCCTACAATATTTAAATGGGTGTAAATAGAGCCAAGAAATGCATGGAATGACCAAAAATATCCTATTATAACCCAATAAATGCAACAATAAACGTATTAAAATACGTTTATCAAACCTCCCCACACTTGGGCTTTTGCTTGTCCTCAAGCAAATTAGAAGCAAGAAAAGGTAACAAGATAGTGGCACGACCATTCACAATTCACCAACGCAGATGGAAAACACAAAATTGAATCAAGCAAGCAATTATGGACACTGCAACAACAATCAGCACTTATCGACACGAATTTCCTTGGCACTACTAATCGAGATCCACACCTCACAGGGATTCACTCAAATCACTCAGTGTATAGGCTAAAAAATCGGTCAATCACTCAATTCATGCAATAATCTAGTCTAAACCATATGCTTGCAAGTCAATAGCACGTCTACTACTTAAAGTAGTTAGCATGAATCAGAAGGTCTTTTCCGGGTTAAATGGGTGCAGATAGTAATGAGGTGGTAGTGGAATCACATATGAGTAGCAGTCGTGTCGGTCTTCATGTCATTGTCTAAAGCGCGCCAAGAATTAACCTTTCTGGTTACGCCGTCTTCATTTCTTCTTGGTTCTGCTGCGTCCCACTAAGCCTTTCTTCTCCCACGTCTCAAAATGAAAGATGATGTGGAATTCACGAGACTGGAAGTTTATCGAAGGAAAGGTTCTTTCTTTCTTTTCACAGCAGCTTATTCTCCTCATGCTTCAGTTCCACAGAAATAAATATATTTTTTCTTCTTTTTTTTTCAACAAATTGTTCACATACCGGCGGGCCGTCATCACTGCGCTTTTCGACTTTGACATTTGACCTTCACTTCCGTTTAACTCGGGTTCAAATGATCTCTGGAGGCTTATTCAGGTTAGCGGCTTATGAAAATATGAGGTTTAAGAAATAAAAGGCTTAGGCACAAAGTGGCTAACTACGGTGATCAGTCGTGGTCGGGAACTTTGGCCGTGTACTTATTTCGTAATGCCTTCGTCATATTCATACAAAACACACTCTAAAGCAATTTCAATGTGTATCAAACGAGCAAGTTCTAGAGAGACGTAAATTATGCACTACTCACACAACCAAGAAAAATGAGCAAAAGCTCGTCAGCTCGAACTCTCACAACGGAACATGGGTTATGTGTGTGAATCTCTCAAAGTAACACTATCTATTCATGCTGAAAAGATTAAATCACTGATGCATGTCTTTATCGCTCACTAGACTCCCAGGTATGCAATCCATTTTGAGATGAACGCAAACAATCATGCCAGGCTTCTATAAATTGAATAACCACAGCACGTTATATAAAAAATAAACTTCACGTAAATTTTCAACAAAATTCCCCCTCCCCACACTTAAGATGTACGTTGTCCTCAAGGTGTAAAATAAATAAAAGAAAGGTAAAAGAAGTTGAAAAGAACGTGTCTCCCCTGAAAAAAAATGGCGTGGTCCTGCCTCTTGCATTTGATGTAGTTGAACATGGTTGTTTTTACTAATTTTGAAATAGTTTGAGTCGTAGTCTGAATCCGTGTCACATTTCCTGAAAACACTGAAAAGCAAATTAAACGTACGATAGAAATAAATAGTAGACAGCAAAACGAGTCATAATCATCAAAAGTGTCGGGATGACAAGACCAAATACACAAAGTGTTCTACAAAAGAAACATCCCAAAATGAAACCGGGACTAAGGTGGTGGTGGTGAGGGCTGCCGACGGCGAAGGAATGCCAGTGACTCCTGTGATCGCCTGACCGCGTCGTCCATGGTTTAAGGGCCTGCTCATAGCGCTGTTGCTCTTCGCGGTAGCGTCGGTGGGCTTCCTCGTTTCGACGCTCATACTCATCCTGGCGATGTCGTGTCTCCTCATCACGTCGTAGGGCCTCATCATTGTAGCGTACCATTTCCTGGCGCAATATGTGAAGCTCTGCGGCTGACGCATAAGGAGCGACACCCCTCGTGATAGCCGGAGGAATGGGAAGGTCCGGCAGTGTCGGGGTGTACTGGGAATGGCCCCACGCCCTCGAGTTCTAGTGGCTCTGGGAATGCGTCGCCGAGGTCCGTCTGCCCACGGTAAACCTCATGCCAGACGTAAACCTTGTTCGAACGGGACCAATTGGGTGCTTTGATCAGCATCTTCATCTTCAACATCATCTCTTTGTTCACCAGATTTCGCCCACCCACTATCGTCATCTCTGGCAGATTTGCTGGCCACAAGTTAAGCCCCTTGATAAGCTTCGTAACAAATGGCCCCACTGCGAGCTTCCTGTGACTACGAACATCAGCTTGGGCCGCAAATGCATATTTCAGGGCTATCCCCAAGTGTACCTGCTGACCGCGCTGCATCCTGGCTAGGTAGAACAGGTCGCGAAGGCCAATCGCGCCGTGCGAGTCGCCCCTTGGTGTGAGCGAGGTAGTCAGGAGACGGTGGATATATCGCAGGCCTGGGCTTCTGAGCGACGAGGCCTTTGACGTCTTGACATTGAATGGTAGCTCGCCAGGTCGTGTAATCTCAGCCCAGCAGGCCTGTCGAAACTCTGGGCCTTCAAGATAGTATTTGTAGTACAAATCTTGTAAAGGTCCTCAGTTCCCGAAAGATGGCACTGGTGCTCCAATTGCCTGGCAGATGTCGCCTATGTCCACCGTGTGCTCCTTGTTAAATGCCCGAAATGTGGTCTTGTTGACGCCGAAATCTACGTGGGCAAAGGTGGAATCTTGTACGCCGGCTCGTCGATGTGAAAGAATTCGAGCCATCCGCTTAGGGACACGTACCCGGCCACTTGCTGGTCGATGTGATACTTCGCCAGCGTGTCATGATCAATCTGATCGGTCGGAATGAACTGCGTTACCTTTAGCCGGTTGTAACGGGCCTGGTGCGTCTCATCGTCAAACTGCCCCGTAGACTCTAGCAGTGACGTCGTGCTTTGGCCTCGACGTGGACGACTCGTTGATCGCGAATCGTTATCACGTCCTGCAGCGGAGCGGCTTTTGCCCATAGTACCTAGAAGTCTAAATGTGAGTTGGCGAGAAAAAGATAATCAACACAGCTCGACTCGACCAACAAAACGACAAAATTGATAATTCTAAAGCAAGAACATATGAACAGTCAAAGCGGCATTTTGTCGAACACATAGTAGACGAGTTAGAACATGCATTCTAAGTGCAATAATCGATTAACCAAGCACTTTTTTGAACTTCATTCAATGAATCTCGGCAAATAACCCATTAAACGCAATCAATTTCGTCAACAATTTCAAAAATCCCTAACTGTCAAAATTAGGGTTCATCATCCCAAAATCACAATTAACCGATGAAATCAAGAAATTAATCAAAGCGAAGGCATTCATAACATAAATTGACTCATGAGAGAGCAATGTATAAATAAAATGGGTCCCACCCTCGAAAAACCTTTAATTCGAAAGGTAGGGTAGCGAAAATTCATACCTGTTGATTTTACCGAATTTAAATTGTGCGTATGTGTTTGGTTGTTGGTGTCGCCGGAGGTTGTTCGATGGTGCAGAGGTCGCACGGTGGTGTTAGGGGTGAAAGAAGAGAAGAAATTTTCGATTGTCGTTGTGTTTGTGTGAAAGAGACGAAGAAAGAGTGATGAAATAAGTATTAGTAAGGTAAAATCGCGACATTCACGGCCGTGAATCTCAAGCAACATGCCGTGAAGAGGAGCAGAATGCTTCTTGTGCCACATGTCACGGCCGTGACTCATGGGTCCTGGGCCGTGACAGCGGACAGTGAGTTAAGCCCGCCAACGTCACGGCCGTGACTCCTGAGACACGGGCCGTGACAACTTAAATATATATATATATACATTATTATTTTTTTATATATTTTTGTTTTTATTTTATTTTTTTATTTTTTTAATAGTATAATTTTTTTTATATCACCTCCAAGTCACGGCCGTGATCTCTTATCCACAAGCCGTGACAAGGTGCAGTGGGTGGCATGGGATGGTGGCCTAACATTCACGGCCGGTAATGCGTAAGCAAAAGGCCGTCAACTCTGCCAGAGTCCATTTAGGGACTTCCACGGCCGTGGCTTGGTGGAGCACTGGCCGTGAATGCGTATATATTTTTTTTCCGAAATAAGCCAGGGTCGTGAGAGTGTAACGTCTAGCCGTTGCTCCAGGCACTGGCTTAGGCTATTTAGGCTGACGTAGTTCATGGCCGTGAATTGAGCCATGAAGAGGGACAGTGTACGTAGGTTATAACATCACGGCCGTGAGTTTGGTTCTCAAGGCCGTGACATGCCCCCCCCCCCCCCCCCTTTAATTTTTTATTTTTTTTATTTTTATATTTATATTATGATTTAAATAATATATATTTAACTATGATTGACACGCAATTGACGAATTTTTCGAGATTCGCGAGGAAAAATATGATAATCGACAAGGGAAATATCACTTTCTCACGCGGCGTCAAATCTTGTAAGTCAAAAATTCGTCTGTATCATTTAATGGATTTGTCGGGTATGCTAATGATATTTTTGTGCCATTCATGCCTAAAAATGGACATTGGTAGAACACCACAATAGCATCATCTGCCATAAATCCCACGTCTTCAACAATCTTATTTTTGAAATTCTGGGTTAGCTATCCACTATGAATTGGGGACAGCAGCAAGACCGTGAGAATGAGAGTGAGGAGTATGCAAGGATTCGTCATAATTTAGATATGCTATTCACTCTACCTTGCTCTTCTTTTGGATTTGTTCGGAGTTTTACTAACTTCCGTGTGTTGGGTTATCACAAGGTGCACTTGTGTGTAACCGCCCTTATGAAGCAAAATAAACTATTGTTCTGTCTTTTGTGTTATTCACAGTTTAGTTACTTTTGTGTTGGACCTTCACACGTTGTAATGGTATTGTAACCATCTTTTATGAAGTAAAACTATCGTTCCTATCTCGTCTCTAGGCTTTGCGTTGTGACCGTCCTCCATATTCGCAATAAATTTATTACTTAAATTTTAATGTTATTATTATTATTATTGTTTAATTTAATATAAATAGTTTTAGATTATTAAATTTTTTTTCAAAATAATGCCTAAAACATAAATAGAAATACCTGGGTTGCCTCCCAAGAAGCGCTTCTTTTAACGTCTTAGCCTGACGTACCTCGTTGACACTTAGGTTAGCTTGAAATCGAGGTATAATACCTCCTTGTCGCTCAAGTCTTCCTCGCCTCCCTGGTAGTGCTTCAACCGATGTCCGTTCATCTTGATAGTACCCTGCTCCATACCTGAAATCTCAACTGTACCGTACGGAAAAACACGAGTGACAGTAAACGGTCCTGACCAACGTGATCTAAGCTTGCCATGAAAAAGCCTAAGTCGAGAATTAAAGAGGAGGACTTGGTCCCTTCTTGAAATTCTCGTCTGTGCCTAATTTTGCTGTCATGGTAGGTTTTTGAACGCTCCTTATACATTCTAGCGTTATCATAAGCTGATAAATGCCACTCGTTTAGCTCATTAATTTGGAGTTGCCGCTTTCCGCCGGCTTTTCCCAAATCCATGTCCAACGACTTGATTGCCCAATAGGCTTTATGTTCGATTTCTACGGGGAGGTGGCATGCCTTCCCGTAGACCAATCTATACGGTGTAGTGCCTATTGGCGCCTTATACGCAGTCCTATACGCCCATAGTGCATAATTAAGCTTATTCGCCCACTCCGTACGGTTCCCATCTATAGTTTTCTCAAGGATACGTTTTAAGTCGCGGTTCACTACTTCTACCTGACCGCTAGCCTGAGGGTGATACGGGGTGGATAAGCTGCCTCTACCGCTAATGATGCATCTAGGTGCCCCAAATCGTGAAAATAGTGCTCGTAAAAATCGAACAACAACCCTAGCATCGTTCGTGGGTAAAGTTTGCGCCTCGGCCCACTTAGACACATAGTCTACAGCAACCAAAATGTACTTATTATTATACGAGCTAGGAAACGGACCCATGAAATCTATACCCCAAACATCAAAGATCTCACAAACTAAAATAAAGTTTTGAGGCATTTCATCGCGTTTAGAGATATTACCTGCGCGCTGACATTGATCCCAAATGTCAACGTACCGTTGGGCGTCTAAAAATCGTAGGCCAATAAAAACCGCTTTCCAGTACCTTCTGAGCTGTTCGATTGGCTGCGTAGTGCCCTCCAATTGGTCCGCTATGGCAATGCCCGAGAATCTTCGTCGTCTCAGGAGAAGCGATACATCGTCGTATCACCTGGTCTGCACATCGCCTGAAAAGATACGGATCTTCCCAGGAGTAGTACTTCAAGTCAGAAAAGAATTTGTTCTTTTGCTGACTTGTGTACCCCTTTGGTAGAATCCTCGCAACAAGATAATTAGCATAATCTGCGAACCAAGGAGTATCATCACTTACCACTTGGATTGAGTACAAGTGCTCGTCTGGGAATGTGTCCTGAATTGCTTTGTCGTCCTAGTTCTGAATTTCGGACTCCTCTAGTCGAGTGAGGTGATCTGCCGCCAGATTCTCTGCTCCCTTCTTGTCTCGGATCTCTATATCGAACTCTTGAAGGAGTAAGATCCATCTAATTAGCCGAGGCTTGGCGTCCGGCTTCGCTAGTAAATACTTCAGGGCAGAGTGATCAGTGAAAACAATAACTTTCGATAAAATAAGGTATGACCTGAATTTATTGAAGGCGAACACGACAGCTAAAAGCTCCTTTTCCGTGGTCGTGTAGTTGGCTTGGGCTGCGTCTAACGTCTTGCTGTCATAGTAAATCGGCCTGAAATGGTTGTCCTTGCGCTGCCCTAGTACGGCTCCAACTGCGTAATCACTCGCATCGCACATTAGTTCAAACGGTAACCCCCAGTCAGGGGCAACCATAATAGGTGCTGCGAACAGTCGCTCCTTAAGCAAGTTAAAGGCATGCAAGCATTCATAGTTAAACTCAAAAGGAGCATCTTTTTCAAGTAATCTTGACATGGGTCGTGCAATCTTAGAGAAGTCCTTAATGAACCTACGATAAAACCCAGCATGTCCTAGAAAACTCCTAATTGACCTTACGTTCGAGAGAATGGGTAGTGTTTATATCATTTCTAACTTAGCTCGGTCCACTTCGATTCCTTTAGAGGATATCTTATGACCCAAAACTATACCTTCTCGAACCATGAAATGGCACTTTTCCCAATTAAGTGCCAAGTTCGTATCCTCACAACGTGCGAGTACGAGCTTCAGATTAGCAAGGCACACATCAAACGGTGATCCAAATACAGAAAAATCATCCATAAACACCTCCATTACCTCACCTACCAACTCGTCGAATATAGCCATCATACATCACTGGAAGGTGGCTGGAGCATTGCACAGACCAAATGGCATCCTTCGGTATGCAAGTGTGCCGAAGGGACAAGTGAAGGTGGTCTTCTCTTGGTCCTCAAGCGCAATAGGGATCTGCAGGTATCCTGATAAACCATCAAGAAAGCAATAAAATGAATGACCAGATAATTTTTCTAACATTTGGTAAATGAATGGTAAGGGAAAATGGTCCTTTCTCGTGGCGTCGTTCAATTTTCTGTAGTCGATGCACACGCGCCACCCAGTAATGGTCCTTGTTGGAATCAACTCGTTCTTGTCGTTCGTGACGACCGTCATTCCTCCCTTCTTCGGAACCACTTGGACCAGACTTACCCAAGCACTATCTGAAATGGGGTAATCATCCCTGCGTCAAGCAACTTAATCACCTCCTTCTTCACGACATCCTTCATGTTGGGGTTAAGTCGCCTTTGACGTTGGGCAACCGGCTTGAACTCGTCCTCCATCAGAATCTTGTGCGTACAGTAGCTCGGATTGATTCCCCTGATGTCGGAAATCTTCCACGCTATCGCCTTCTTATGGGCTCTCAACACATCTAAGATTTGCCCCTTTTGTCCGTCGTCAAGGCTCGATGAGATGATGACTGGTAACCCTCCATTGCTGCCAAGGAATGCATACTCGAGATGGTCGGGCAGCGGCTTCAACTCGAGGACTGGTGGCTCCTCGACCGAGCTCTTTTCCTTGTCTTCTTCGCTACTCTCGTCGATGGCTATGATAGGCTCGTCTACTTCCTCCCCACACTCATCGATTGCCATAATCATTCTGGTGTCCTCCTCGCTCAAAACCTGTGATAGACCTTGCATGGAAAAGAGAAAATCGTGCTCAAAGGTATCTAAGTAATAACATTTATCATCATGCTCAATACTTTTCTTCATCGATTCGGCCATATTGAACGTAACTTTCTCGCCATCTACCGTCAGAGCCAACGTTCCATTCCTAACATCTATCATAGTTTTGCCTGTAGCTAAGAATGGTCTACCTAGGATCAACGGGACGTTATCATCCTCCTCCATATCTAGGATAACAAAATCGGCGGGTATTTTAGCTATCTAGGACGAATTTACCTACCTTAACTAGGACATTCTCTATAACACCTCGAGGGTATTTTAGCGATCTATCAGCAAATTAAAGGCTCATCCTAGTGGTTTGTGGTTCACCTAATCATAAGCGCTTAAACATGGAATACGGCATTAAATTTATACTAGCACCTAAATCGGCTAAAGCACGATCAACGACTAAATCGCCTATAAGGCAAAGAATAGTATAACTCCCTGGGTCTTTGAGCTTTTTTGGCATCATGTTCTGGAGTATCGCCGAGCATTCTCCTCGTAGGCATACTGTGGACACGTGCTCGAGTTTCCATCGATTCGTCAATAAGTCATTCAGGAACTTAGCAAAACTAGGCATCTGCGTGATAGCTTCAACAAACGGTAAGTTAATATGTAATTCTTTACACATATTCATAAATTTACTGAATTGCGCCTCGTCTTTATCTTTCTTCAACCGAGCTGGGTAGGGGATCTGTTAGGATATTTAGTGATTGTGTCAATAGTTTAAGTCTTGGGATTTATATTGTAATTATCCTTTTACTTGGGCTTTGGACTTGAATTTATTTAATTTTTGGTGTATGGGCCTTAATATACCTAGAGTTAATATGGTATATAAGGTTTTACCAACACCATTTGAAAGGTAATCAAAGATCAAAAGGCTAACCCTAGTTTTCACACACTACACACACTACAAGGTGAGAAATTCTCCCTTTTTCATTCCATCAAAGCCTCTTTGATTCCTTGTTTGGTGCATTCGGGACCAACAAGTGGTATCAGAGCAAACGTGGATCGATCTGCATTGATTTGAATCCAGTTTCGTTCGATTCCGAGAAAGATCAAAGGTGTTTTTGGGTAAAAATCACTTTCGGGCATTTTGAGCTCGTTTTTGGGGTATTAATGCTTTGTTTTTGTGTTTAAAACCTTCCCCCAGATCGATTCTATGCCTAAAATGTTTTTAAAACACTTTTGGATCAGTTTTAACGAGTTTTGAGCAAGATCGAAGCAAAAACTCTTCAGAAAAGGACATCTCGACCATTCTCTGTTTTTGGTCGATTTGACCTATTTTTTGTTGTTTTTAGCTCACAAAACGGTCGATTATGTGATTAGGGAAGAATTTCTGAAGTTTAGGATCAAGTTTGAGCGATTTTGGCTGAGATTTGAGCAAGAACGAGACGATTTTCTGGCAAAACGCGTGTAAGCAATGGAACAGTGAAAGCTCGTTCTTGAGCGCGAAATTTTTGCTTAATCGTTCGAGTCCGCGAAATTTCCATATCCGCGAAAGTTGATCCCGAGAATTTTTAAACCGCGAAAATTTCTCTGTTTTTACCTCACTGTCGCTTCATTTTTTCTCAACCACGTACCCTTTAAAATCCGAGAAACTTCATATACGAGAAATTTCATTCCGAGAATTTTTCTAACACGCGAAATTTGCTTACTCGGAAACCTTCATCTGCGAAATTTGCTTACTCTTTATAATCCGAGAAATTCCATATCCGAGAAAACTTATTCCGCGAATTTTCTAAGCCGCGAAATTTTTTTTCGAGAAACTTTCTCAAATCACATTACAACACGCGACACCTTTTAAAATCCGAGAAACTTTATATGCGAGAAATTTCATTTCAAGAATTCATTTAAACCGCGAAATTGTCATAACTTGCGAAATTTCATCTCAAGGATTTTCTCAACAGCTCACTTTCAAAAGCTAAGAAATATTTCTAAGTCAAAATTTTTGAAATTGAGAAAGTCTTTCAAAACCACACTTCAACTCTCGATACGAAATTTTTACAACTTGTGAAATTTTCTTGCGAAGCTTTAAAATTCTCAGCTGAGAATCTTACTCACATGCGAAATTTTAAAATCCGAGAAATTTTTCAACTGAGAATTTTTCTTCCGAAAATTTCTCTTTAAAACTCACAAACACCGAAATTTCTCAACACATAATTTCTCGGATAATCCTTCATACAATCACGTCTCTACCTGCGAAGTTTTCTGACGTGTTAAGTATTTTTCCTTGTGTTAAAATTTTCTCGGGGTAAATTTTTCTCAAATTTATTTAAGATTTGATCCTTACACTTTAGTCTTATCACCCTAGACCACTTTTGACATAAATATTTTTTTCTTTCTCGCCTCTAATCTCGTTTTTTAAAATTTCTAGAACTTCTCCTAATTTCAAAATATATTTTCCCTTCATACATTATCGACCATCACACACGCTCACTTAGTTCTAAGAAATTCTTTAAACGATTTTTTTCTCAAAACTTATATTTCTCATCTCGTTCGTTCGTTACTAACTCTCTTGTCTATACAAGATCAAAACCACGGACGATTCGACTGCACCAACCATGTCTACCACGAATGACATCTCGACAGTGGGCTCCGACACCAGGCCTTCGATGCTGCGACAAGGCGACTACAGCATATGGACAAACCGGTTCCTCACGTTCATCAGGAACAAAGGCGGACCACTCTCTCAATACCTTCTGGACTCCATCTTCAACGGCCCAGCACAGTTCTGGACAATCATCCCTGCACAGCCAAACGCAAACCCTCCCATGGATGAACGCCGCACTCCAAGAGGTCCCATTAATGAGGATGAACAGGCTCGCGTACAGGCCGATTGAGACTGCCAAAGGATATCTCTTCCAAGCTATGGGAAACGAGGTCTACGCTCACATTGAGTGCTGCACAACTGCTAAGGAATATGGGATGAACTCGTGGAAATTATGGCAGGCACAACTGAGAGTGCTCAAGGGAGGAAATCAGCATGTCTCCCGCAGTATGAACACTTCCAGCCATGCTCTCTATGACAGTCTGTCAGCCTATGCTCCTTACGTGCAACCCCAGTCCTAACACTCGAGTCGACCCACTGGCCCTCCTCTCGAACAAGACCAATGAACGATCTTCCGCCACTAAGACCAAACAGAACAAAGGGAAGCTACCAGCTACTGTATCTGACATCTCTTCAGGATCCGAAGCTGATACAGAGTCTGATGAAGATGTTCGTGATCTACGCAAGCAACTGGCAATGCTCACTAAGCTGGTCTCAAAGAAGATCGGGAAAAAATCCTCATCCTCCTCCAATCGCCAAAGAACCTATAGCGGCACCAAAAAGACCATCCCCACGGAGGAAGCCAAGCCGACAAAGAAAGAGGAGGAATCAGCACCTCAGAAGTCTGTGAAGTGCTTTCGATGTGGAAAGTCAGGCCACTTTGCCAAGGAATGCCACGCACCACGCGTCAAGGACTCTGGCTACTACGGCCGTAAGGCTAGATTGACCCGCAAAATGGAAAGTGGGAAAGTTCTTCTCACCGAAGAGGCTGAGTGGGTGAACGACACTTCAGAAGACGAGGAGCCTAAGGATGAAGATTGCTGCATGGCAAGGCTGGTCGAACAGGACGAGGACGAGGAGATGGTTGACATCGGTGAGAACACAGCTAAGACTCCCACCAACGCCGAGTCTGAGGTACGAATCTCACAACTCGATGATGTTTTTAATCACCGACACACCATTAAGAAACCCACCGTAGACGCTAGGGACTATGATGAACTTAAGCTAAAATTTAAAAACAACTATGCCTTACTTAGTTTAAAAGTAGAAGAGCTCGCTTGTGCAAACGAACGTCTAATGGCCTCTGAAGCATTAGTCAAACGTCTGCAAAGCAAGAACAAACTAAGTGAGACTAAGGTTAAGGAAACTACACTAGCCATCAGTTCATGTGAAACTTCTCGCCTCCTGACGGCCTCCCAATATGAACTGCTTACGAAGGAAAGAGTTAGGCTATACCGCAAGGTGAAAGAACTTGAAGAGCAACTTCACCTCAGAAAAAAGGCCGCACACATCTTATGCCTATTGAACCAACCAGTTGAAACAGAATTCTACGACGCCCGGATGGGAATCGGCCTGGCCAGCAACTGCGATCCAACGCCGCTAATTGTTAAAAGGTATAACATGTACAGTACATCATTCCTACAAACGAGGAAGGGTACTCCCTCACAGCTCATGCCATTTGTAAGATCCTCCTCCACTGTGCTGTCAGAAGAAAAAAGGGAACAGAACATACTTTGGGCAGAAATCGCGTACGACTACACGGAATTGAATGCTAGTGACAAGACTAAAAAGCCTTCACTCTCTGAAGACATCAAGTCTCAGTTCCCAACCGAAGAACAGGAAATCACTTTCCGAGAAGCACTTTCTCGCATCTATGTCCCAGAAAAACTTCTGATCATAGCAGAACTAGAACGAACCCTAGAATTAGAGCGGAAAGCCTTTGCAAAAGAGCGAGAAGATCTACTTAGCAAAATCTTTACCCTAGAGCAATTTCACAATACGAACGAGCCCTCTACGTCGAGTCAAGTACCCGATTCTCGAACATGTACATGTAAGAGGACGGCGAAGATGTCTCCTGAAGCTGACATATGTTCTAACACTAACTCTCGTATTCTTATGGATACAGGGAATGTGAGTTCGACGTCTCTGGAAGGGAGTTCGTATGAAATAAAGGAGAATCCGCTCTTCGATGACAAGAAGAAAAGACCATCCTATATTCGTCTTTCCTCTCTATGTACTGAATCCCAATATCCTAAGGTCGTAGACAATTATGTTGCCAAAACTTATCTTTCTTTTACCAAGCTTATGTCTATGTGCTGCTGCGATGACTTTGTTCTCCCACGCTTTCATGAATATGACACACATAAACACGCAACACTCCGACCACGCAAGCGAACCTCCTCTACTACGTCTTTGAATTCTCCCATCTCGGCTAAACCTAAGGTTAAGCGTAAACGTCTCTCGTCGTCAAACGCAAACTCACCGACTGCTCGGAAGCCAAAGGCGACCAAAACCGAAGCACAAAAACGACAACCACATCCCCCACGCCAATTCATGTATAAGGCGCCATACATGCAAGCACAAGATAGGAAAATATGGGTTAGAAAAACCATAATCCCGCCTCATCAAACAAATGACAAAGGGAAAGCTAAATTAGAACCGACACAATCTGATTTAGAAACCACATTTTCCATTAAGCGCATGAAAATTTTACTTGTATCACAAGAAGGTCCCGTCCGTAAACGGGGACCCAACGTTTGTTGATGATTGCAGGTCTGTCATGTGTGGTATCTAGACTCGGGTTGCTCCACACACATGACGGGAAACAACGAGCTGTTGAGCAACTTCTCCGAGCGCTATCTCGGAAGGGTCTCCTTCGGAAACAGTCAAATGGCGCCAATTCTCGGAACTGGTGATCTCGTCCATGACAAGCTGACGATTAAGGGCATCTCTTATGTCGAGGGTTTGAGCTACAATCTCTTCAGCATTGGTCGTTTCTGTGACAAAGGATACAAGGTTCTCTTCGAATCTGACATCTGCAGCATTATAGATGCCTCGGGACAGCCTCTTCTTTCTGGAACGCGCACGTCTCACCTTTACGTACTCAATCTTACGACCTCTCGACCCATATGCCTTCTCTCTCGAGCCGCACCCAAGTTGAACGATCTATGGCACCGGCGTCTTTCACATCTCAACTTCAAGACCATCAACAAACTGCATCAGAATAAACTCGTCAACGGTCTACCCCAATTGACATATCATAAGGAACACCTCTGCTCTGCCTGTGAATTGGGGAAGATGAAGCGATCGTCTCACATCTCCAAGGAAACACCGTCCTCTAAGCTCATCCTTGAGCTCTTACACATGGATCTATGTGGCCCAATGCCTACGGCTACACTCGGAGGAAGACGGTACATTCTTGTGATTGTCGACGACTTCTCACGCTATACGTGGACGAAACTCATTCTTAGAAAGGATGAAGTTCCTGATATAATCATCGAGCTTGTTGTTACGTCCCAAACCCTTCATCAACAAAAGGTTCGGATTATCAGAACTGACAACGGAACTGAGTTTAAGAACAAGAAGCTCAGTGATTTCTATGCCACTCAGGGCATCACACAGCAGTTCTCAGCTGTGAAGACACCGGAACAGAATGGTGTCGTTGAGCGTAAAAATAGGACACTAGTTGAAGCAGCTAGGACTCTCCTCATCCAATCCGGCCTTCCTCACTCTCTTTGGGGCGAAGCTATTCAAACGGCTTGCTACACGCAAAACCGGGCTTCCATCCACAAGAGATTCAACCGCACCCCATACGAGATGTTGAATAACCGTCGTATCCCCGATATATCTTATCTAAGGGTCTTCGGTTGCCGATGTTTTGTGGCCAATGATCGCCAACATCTTGGGAAGCTTGATCCAAAAGCACTTGAAGGCATCTTTGTTGGATATTCGCTGAACTCGAAGGCATACAGAGTCTATCTTAAGGAGAAACGATCTGTCATTGAGAGCACAAATGTCACCTTTGACGAAAGCGAAGGCGACATCATGGCTTCTGCTCATATCAGTCCAGAACCAGGTCTCCTACAGTCGTTGACAGAAGGTCAACCTTCAATGGCGGAAACTTCCTCATCTGAGGGCAACTCTGGTGAACTGGATCTCGATCTGCTTTTCGAGTACTTCTATCCAGTGCCCAAGACTCCCGCCGCCACCACTCAACCTACCGCTGCACCCACTCCACCTACACCACCAGCTATCGGCAATGACGTCGTCCCTCCAAACTTGGATGCGCTCAATCTCAACGAAGACGACATTTCACCCAACCCTGGGAACATTGCTGATCCTAATGCTGAACCCTCTCAATCTACTACGGTTGAGATCTCTTCTTCGGACACCGGACCCCAATCCAATGAACCTCCAACCGATACAAATGCGGCCAGCTCATCTCAGACCAATATACCACTTTGGGCTCGCTCTCATCCAACAGATCAGATTATTGGGGATCCCACATCTGGTGTCTCGACACGTTCGGCTACGATGAATGAAAGTCTGTTTGCTTGCTATCTCAGTCAAGTCGAACCATCACGAGTAGCTGAAGCTCTCAACGATCCTGATTGGCTGATTGCAATGCAGGAGGAAATAAATCAGTTTGAACGTTTACAAGTTTGGGAACTCGTACCACGACCTCACAATAGATCCATTATCGGCACAAAGTGGATCTTCAAGAACAAAAAGGATGAAGACGGTGTTGTTATCCGCAATAAAGCAAGACTTGTGGCTAAGGGGTACAACCAACAAGAAGGCATCGACTACGATGAAACTTTCGCCCCAGTTGCCAGGATCGAAGCCATACGAATTTTTCTTGCCTTTGCTGCTCACAAAAACTTTAAAGTCTACCAAATGGACGTGAAGACTGCATTTCTGAATGGATTTCTCAAAGAAGAAGTGTACGTTGATCAACCTGAAGGGTTCTTGAGCGAAGAGTTTCCTCATCACGTATATCGACTCCACAAGGCCCTCTACGGACTAAAACAGGCTCCCCGAGCTTGGTATGACGTCCTTTCAGACTTCCTTGTTCAGTCTGGTTTCAAGAAAGGATCTCTGGATACAACTCTCTTCACCAATCGGAGTGGCCCGGACATCATGATTGTACAGATTTATGTCGATGACATCATTTTTGGATCGCCTGAACCACAACTGTGTGAAGAGTTCGCAGAATTGAAAGAGAAATTCGAAATAAGTATGATGGGTGAGCTGAATTTCTTTCTTGGTCTTCAAGTAAAGCAACTCCCCGACGGAATCTTCATCAATCAGTCCAAATACATCCATGACATCCTCGAAAAATATGGAAGAAGGATGCGAAGACTGCTGCTACACCTATGTCACCCTCTGGCCGACCCGACGCGGACCCATCTGGTGCTCCCGTTGACCAAACCGTCTATCGAGGGATAATAGGCTCTCTTTTATACCTCACTGCTAGTCGACCCGATATTGTTCTCTCGACAGGAATCTGCGCTCGCTTTCAGGCAACACCGAAGGAATCCCATTTCACTGCCGCCAAAAGGATTCTCCGCTATCTCAAAGGAACACCCAATCTGGGTTTGTGGTACCCCACTCGATCGGACTTCAAACTGGTTGGATTCTCTGACTCGGATTACGCAGGATGCAAGATGGACCGAAAAAGCACCTCTGGAGCTGCACACTTCTTGGGCGGTAAACTCGTAAGTTGGTCGTCTCGAAAACAAAACTGTGTCTCAACTTCATCAACGGAGGCAGAATATGTCGCCGCCGCTAGTTGCTGTTCACAGTTTTTGTGGATGAGAACCCAACTACGAGATTTTAATTTTCATGTTGATAAAATTCCCATTTATTGTGACTCAAAAAGTGCTATTGCGATGACGAGTAATCCGGTTCATCACTCGAGAACGAAACACATAGATATTCGTCACCACTTCATCAAAGAACATGTCGAACAAGGGACGATTGAATTACACTACGTCACAACCGAAGATCAACTGACCGACATTTTCACAAAACCGTTGGATGTCAAACGATTCCAACATCTAGTGACTATGTTGGGCATGTTGAATATTCAGTTGTGATCAATCGACCCTACATGAACTTTGATAAAGTGTACATATTTCCTTTTCCACTTCACTCCATTTTCTATGTGTCTTCTGAATTATGTCTTTTGAAGGGGAGTTTTCGATCGATTAAGGGGGAGTGTCTGATTTTTCCATTTTTTTCAAAAGGGGAGTTTTAGATTAAGGGGGAGTTTCTGATTAATAGAAATAAAAAAAAATGGGTTGAAATTTTAAAGTTTGGTCAAACTGAGTCAAAATTGGACCAATTAAAATGTTTTGGGTTGAATTTTTAAAGTTTGGTCAAACTGAGTCAAAATTGGACCAATTAAAATGTTTTGGGTTGAATTTTTAATTTTCTGGTCAAAAAGGGCCAAAATTGGACCAATTAAACTTCAATTGGACCCAACTTTGACCAAGCCCGCGAAATTCAGCTCAGCTGAGGTTTTGACCAAGCCCACGAGATTTCGGCCCATTAACTCAAAATTCGCATGAACAGTCACAAAAACCCTAAAACCCCAAAACCCTTAACGTTTTTTTCACAATCCTAAAATTCCCGAGAAAATTCAAAAATTTCGCAACCCCTCTTTTCAAAATTTCGCAACTCCTCGCAACGTCGTCGTCGTCCAATCTGCATTCAAAATCCGTTTATCTGCATTCTCCGTCCTCAAAATCAGCTTTTCGGTATGAATACACCTCTAATAAACCAAGTTCCGTTCATTTTATCCTGTTTTGCCCCGTTTTGATTAAATCTGTTAGGTTAGGATTAATTTTTCTCGGCTCTGAATCGAACGCATGTTAGGTTTTTGGTGTTTAATACCCCCAAATATGCATTGCCCATCCGATTTCGAGTCGATTGAGTCCAGATTATTGCATTTTAGTTAAGATTTGAGTTGGTCTAAGGCAAAAAATCATTGCGTCGTTTCGCACTTTTTCGCACTGTGTTCTTCACCGAGAAAATTCTCAGAAAATGCTTTAATCGTTAAATTTCGCTGCTACAGTGAGCTAAGCCCCGCGAAACTTTTATTTTATCCGCGAAATTTCTTGCACTACAGTGTGTGAGGTCCCGCGAAATTTTATCCGAGAAATTTCTAACGTTAAAATTTTCACTGCCACAGTGACTAAGGTCCTGCGAAAACTTTCACCCGAGAATTTACATGTGTTAAAACCTTTTTTTTCGCTGCTACAGCATGTGGAGTCCCGCGAAAGTTTATCCTAGAAAATCGTTTTCCCTCACGCCAAAACCTTTTCTGCTACAGTGAGTTTTGCCCCGCGAAATTCTCAGAACACATCACTTCATATTACATATTTTCGCATCTTCACTATTTCGCAACCACAGTGAAACAAAAGTTTCTCAATCCACAAAGCTTTTTCCTCCGCGAAATTTTCATATAACATGCGAAAAATTTGCACAACTTGCGAGATTAACTTGCGAAAATTTTCCATACTTGCGAAATTTTACTCAATCTGCGAAAATTTCTCACGACATGTCTATGTGCTATCACTTGCGAATTTCCACATATCAGGGAAATTTCGCAGATAGAGAATTTCTCACGATAGAGAAAATTTTCGCACGTAGTGTTACTTTTTCTCTATCTGCGAAATTTCCCTGATATGCGAAAAGTAACATTATGTGCGAAAATTTCTACGTGTTACACTTAGCGAATTTTCCATTACATACGAACTTTACACAACATGCGAAAATTTTCTCTATCTGCGAAACTTTTCCTTGATATGCGAATTTTCCATTACACAATATGCGAAAAATTTCTCGTCATGTCTACGTGTTATAATCTGCGAAATTTTCATTACATGCGAACTTTTACACAAAATGCGAAAATTTTCTTGACATGACTATGTGTTATGCTTAGCGAATTTTATCACATGACAATCATTTAATCTTAACAACTATTTCAAAAAGACTCTAAATTAGCTTTAATTTGAATTTTTTTTATATATGTTTCGTTTTATCATTTTCGCAACTTAGTCAGTACTAATCATTTTACAATTACTGTCGAGTACAGATATGACTAACAAAGATCAAGGTACACTTGAAGCGCTTGAGGCGGCTGCAATCCAAACGGACGTCGCTCGCATCGAACTCAACACGCGTACCTATGTCCCACCACCCGAGCAGATCTTCCCAATAAGTCAATGGGCGGCCTTGATTCCCAACAACTACATGGTGGACTTGAACAGCTTTCGGTGCGATGCCCCCGTCATTACAGAAATCCTCAAAGGGCACCCACTTCGCCACGCCCTCACTCATGGCGAGCCAGAAGCACAAGTGTATCTTCAACAATTCTGGCATACGTTGCAAATAGCTGGACCACTCCATCTTGCTAAAACCTTATCCGCCAAAATCGATCAAGAAACGGTGGTCCTCACCCGCAAGATAGTCCAAGAAGTGCTTCAACTCCCAGTCTACTCACCCTACGATCCACTACCGACGCACGAACAACTCATTGAAGACATTGACAGACTGGGCTATCAACCAGATAACAAGAAGAAGAAGGCCCCACTTGTCCTCAGTGAAGTCACCACCCGCAATCTACCTCAACCCTGGCGAACACTGTACTTGCTGGTGAACAAATGCATGTCAGGGAAGCATGCTGGTCAGGACCACGGAAACTTTCAAATCCTCACCATCCTCACCGGCATCACCCACAACCGCAAGTACAACTACGCCGACATCATCTGGATGGATCTGGTCTCAATGATCCAACGTCGCGACCGGGAAGTCGCCAAGGGAGTCACAAACCGCTTTGTCCCTTACATGCGGTGGCTCCCAGCTCTCATCAAACATTTCCGCCTGCGCTCCACCAACATTCGCATCCGGCCGGCAGCGGAACACTTCCTCATCCCCACTGTCGAGAAGTTCGCCAAGAAAAACACTCCGGCGAAGGATCGACACGCAATGATAATTCCGGACGAAGTTCTCGCCTATGCAGACCAGTCAAATCCGCACGTCCGAGAATATCGCTCCACAACCGCCACATTCCGCGAAAGCCCCCGACCTCTATCCACTATTCCTACGGCGCAGATCAACCCCACTGCTCCTATCCCTAGCCAAAACCCCACCACCACCTCCAAAAAGTCATCGAGTCGCGCCGCATCCTCTTCCACCCGCGTTCCGAAAAAACGGTCGCGTGAGGATGACGTAAGCCGCCCCACGGAGCGTCGATCGAAACAAAAACACGATCGACCTCCTCAGCCACAGATAAGCCAAGCCGAACCAATAGGTACAGGAGGTGATGTGTTCACCTCCCGAGTATAAGACGTGGCATCTGGCTCAACCACGCAAACGACCCCACCAACCCACTTATCTTCCTCTCTACAGGAAGGTACTTCATTCCACGAGGAGCCACGTATACCATCGACATCCCACTTGGAGATGGTCGATGTTGAAACAAGCAGTCCCTCGCCTCAGACTGCACTCTCTTCATGCACATCGAGTATAGTGCCCTCACTCCCCATAGTTTCATACGTTTCTAGGAAACATACACCTTCTACCGCACCACAGAGTCTTCGTGACTCTGACAGAACGCTCGATGATGTCTCTGTGACTGAGAGCGGAAGACCTAGCACGGCCAACATCACAACAACCGTGAGCCTAGGCCATCATTCGATTGAGTCTGTCTCATCGATGATGCCAACGGGAAGTCTGAGTGACCCCGTCTTTTCTTCGTGATTCCAACTTGTTAAACTTACCCCAGTTCGTGACTGAGACCGCGATAGAGACTCGTCTTCAAGAGTTTGCAAAGACTCTTGAGGCATCTATTCTCGATAAAGTCTACGCGCGTCTCGATGCGTCCACCGTCGACAAAGGCAAAGGTGTGGCCCCGGAGACGCCACCACCCATGCAACATACGGACACAGACGCTGTTCTCTCCTCCATTTCCGCCAAGGAGCTCTTCTACATCCTCAGAGCCCGATTCGAATCCATGACGGAACTTGACGAGGAGGAACGGCAAATGAAGGCCATTATGACTCAACCGATGACCTGCCGTGCTCAAGGCGAATCTAGCGGGATCAGGCGCGACGATCAAGACGATGATCAAGATCGCCGCGAGGGGGAGAATAGGCAACTGGGCTCACAATCCCAAGGACTCATGCAATCGACGCCGCCCTCCTCCTCTGGACCTGAAACGACGCTCGCAACAGAAACCTCACACCCCACTAGCCAAAAATCCCACCTTGTTTACCCTAAGCCACTAACCATATCACCCTCACCACCACCCATTACCGTCTCCGAAACTCTAATCGTCACATCGACGTTAGAAACCACCTCCACACAGTCTCCACCGACCATCTCAGAACCTCTAACTGTCACATCGACGTTAGAGGCCACCACCACATCTACACCACCCGTCACCCAAATCATCCTCGCCAAAACCATTACCTCAACCGAACCACCAGAATCTCCACCACAACCATCCTCACAATCCACAAACTCCTCCGACGCAACACCCTCGCCACCACATAGCCATACCCCTCTCGATATCGATTCCAATCTGGCTTCCGAGGACGTCTACTGCGCACAAAACGAGATCGAGGCCTACATCTTCAACGATGAATGGCTGTACACACCTGCCGATGCAGTAGCAGCCAGGAAGTTGGTGGAAAACGCTCGACGTCTGCTAAAGGAAGCCTCGCTCACGCTGATCAACACCGCAGACGACGAGAACGGAGAGAAGTACGACGCTGAACCTGCCGAGCTCGAGAACATCCTACAATTCCAAGCGCAGCAAACTGAGGCTCCTGCTGCTCAAACGGATGTGCCCACGGTGCATATACCGGAAGCACCGTGGGAAAACAAAAAGATCACCGCGCCGTTTCAAGAAGAGATCAGGAAGAGGATCTGGCGGCGCAAGGAGCAGATCATCACAACCTTCGACGAATATGAGCTGATGAACATCCAAAATTGGAGCGAGGAAAAGAAGAAGCTCTATCGATGGAGCCTTCTTTGCAACAAGTGCACAAAGAGGACGCTATCCGATGAGGAAAGCATCGCTCTGGAAATGAATCGGGCCCCCATCTGCAAAGTCACTGACCTCCGCCAAGAGTCGAAAGGACCTGTCCACTACCCAGTTTTCACAGTAATGAGGCAGGATGAGAGCTACAGTGAAGTCAGTGAGGCGGACTTCAAGTTTCTGCGCCTGGGTGACCTATACAGCATGCTGGAATCCATGAAACAGTTCAGACTCGTCCTCAGAAGTTCTGGACATCTCGTACGTGCTGAACCGGTCCCCATGGGATATGTGGCTCTCAAGCGCCACATGCTCCGACAGGTCAGATTCTTCGCCACCCACGATCTGCAGATGGTGGTGGAACACAACCTGAAGAAGGTGAATCTGACTCGCCCATCTTTCAAGAACGCGGACGACTACCGAGAAGGCGATGTGATCGACGGAGATGATCCGGCAGTCGTCTACTCGAACTACAAGGGAAAGATGAGGCTGATGCGCTGCTCCGAAGTGGCAAAGTTCTCGGATGGGACGCTCACCATCATCCAAGACAAACTCATGAGGATTTGCCGCATCCTTTCGGAAGAAGATCCTCTCTGCCGATCCAAGTTCGCGAAGCTCATTGATGCTATAGCTGATCGAATGGTCCTTCGAAGGAATCTCCGCGCCTTCGAGTTCAAGCTAGGACTTCGCGAAACACTTACACGCTAATCCACCATCCCAACGCCCAAGATCCAAGACTCCCAACAAGTGACACAAAGGGGGAGATTGTTAGGATATTTAGTGATTGTGTCAATAGTTTAAGTCTTGAGATTTATATTGTAATTATCCTTTAGCTTGGGCTTTGGACTTGAATGTAATTATTTAATTTTTGGTGTATGGGCCTTAATATACCTAGGGTTAATATGGTATATAAGGTTTTACCAACACCATTTGAAAGGTAATCAAAGATTAAAAGGCTAACCCTAGTTTTCACACACTACACACACTACAAGGTGAGAAATTCTCCCTTTTTCATTCCATCAAAGCCTCTTTGATTCCTTGTTTGGTGCATTCGGGACCAACAGGATCTTCGGCTGGTACGGCTTCATCGGTGGTCGCTCAATCTCCTTTGCCTTTCCTTTTTCAGGCTCGATCTTCTCCTTCTCAGCTTCGGCCTTTTCAACATCATCGCCTTTGCTTACCTCCACTTCTGGCTCGTCGTGGATCTCGACCTCAACTTTATCATTTGACTTCTTTTTGGGGGGTACCTCTTGCAACTCTCTTTCGTTCCTCAGGGTCACTGCTTTGCAATATTCCTTAGGGTTTGGCTCGGTGTAACTTGGAAGTGATCCCTAAGTTCGCTCAGCCAACTGCTTCGCCATCTGGCCCACTTGTTGCTCCAATCTCTTGATAGAGGCGTCGATGTTCTGGGCACGTACTTCCATGTACTCCTCCATCTTAGTCATTCGACTCTCGTGGGCTTGAGTAGTGTTGCTGAAATTTGTGAGGAGCGTCTTCATCATATCCTTTATCTCCCTCATATCATCGGATCCCGACCCCGCAGAAGCGTTCTGATACGGACGTGAGTTCCTCCTTGGAAACCAGATGGTCTAGGTTGGAATCCCGGTGGCCCTTGGCTATGGTGGTTTTGGTTCCCATACGCCAGATTTGGATGCGCTCGAGGTTGAAAACTCCGCTGGCCTTGGTAATTCTCCATATAGTCCACGTGCTCTAATGACTGCCCTAATTGGTACTCTGAAGTCTTATGAGCTGCGCCACAAATCTCGCACTGTGGTGTGTATGGCTTATGAGGTGGTGGGGTTGTCATCACGGCATGCGGGGCTGTGTTTGCCCTGCCTTAGGAAGTAGTGTGTTGATCACCGTCTGGAGCTGGAATTTGTAGTTGCAATCTGTTGTTGCAGCACCTCGAACTTGGCATTTGTAGCGGTCTCCTCGCTCACCGCAAACACTCCTAGAGTCTTTATCCTCGTATTGCCTCTCATGAAGCTGTTCCTTGAGTAGTCTTCGATTAGATTCCAGGCGTCTGTGGCATTGAGCTTCACGAGCCCTCCTCCCGCGGCTCCGTCTAGCATATGAACGGTTTGATCATTGAGGCCCTCGTGAAATCGGTTGATCATGGCGGCCTTCGACATTCCGTGTTGTGGGCACTTCTTCAACAGTGACTTGTACCTCTCCCACACCTCGTAAAGATTCTCTGAATCCTTCTGGTGAAAAAGGAAGATCTCCGTCTTCAACCTTAATACCTTTGACAATGGAAAGTAATGGCCAATGAATGCTACTCGCAGTTCTTCCCACGTAGTGATTGATCTGGGCGGTAGCATCTCCAGCCAGTCCTTCGCCATGTACTTGAGCAAGAATGGAAACAACATCAGTTTGATCGCGTCACTCGGGACTCCGTTAATCTTGATGGTGTTCGTTAATGTTAAAAGGCTTTCAGGTGGGAGTATGGATCATCATCAGGGTTCCCCTCGAATTGAGCCGTCTGAAAGATCATTTGAAGCCAAGCATGCTTCAACTCGAAATTGTTGTTCTCGATCGGTGGAATCACAATCGCCGATTCGGTACCGCCTAGAGAGGCGCTCTTGAGTAGATCTTGTAGAGATTGTTCCTCTTCTTGGTCTTGATGGATGGGCACTCTGCGTTCAGCCATCTCGACTTCTGTCTCTCGACCGTCTACAGATGCCTCTGTTCGAGAATTTTCTGCGGACTCCTGAGAGTTGTCCTCTGAGTAGCTAACTAGCGCTCCCTGATAGTTACTAGACGTGCCTTCAGAATTGTATCTGAGTTGCCTTCGTAACCTTCAACAATGGGACCTGATGGGTGGCTTCGGGTCATCCACTGTCAAACAGTACCTTCAATGAGTGGAAGCGAAATTAGCGAAGGAATGACAGACAACTTGAAGGAATAAAGCAAATAATAATTACTTGGAAACGCAAACGAGTGAACAAAGAACTAATAACTAACTTGATCCACTTGAACACTTAAAACGTAAGTTATTGAAACGAAAATTTAACAAATAATAGTGGCGCGTGTACGTTAATATATTATAGGTTCGTGCAAGTACGTCAAGTAATAATTAAAACGAATATATTATAACTAGAACCACGCACGATAGGCAGTGTACCTATCGTTTGTAATATAGCTATACTATCCGAGTATCGAACACGAGGAATAAATTGATTACTAGTATTGACCTATCGACTCGATACTTAACCTAAATAAAATAGCAGGATTTGTTTATACTACGAGCTAATTTAACAGAGCAACCTAAATGATTGGAAGACTAAGGAAGCACAACTAGAAATAATACGAGTGACTTAAGATGACAAATATGTGTTCGGGATTCGAATCCCGCTGGGTCCTATCGGCTAAGGCTATGGAAAATCGCTCCTACATGATTATCGACTAAATCGCAGTAATTTTCTACCCACTCACGGATTTGCTTTCGCCCTAAACGCTTGTGGGAATCTAAGTTTAGTAATTACTAGACGGCGAGGATCGAGTATATGCTGTCGCCCTATACTCGAATCCTAACGTCTACGAATGGCCTAGTCGTTATTTAGTTTTCGCCTTAAACGAGGTACCATACATTCACATCAACACATAGACATATTGATGTAAAGAAGCAATATCATAAAACGATAAATAGTCGAGTACACGTGTTCACGATTATCTTACGCCTTAACTACGACATAACCCAACGTTCATCTACTCCCAAACACACAAGAGGATTAGCTACTCATATTAGGCAAAACAACAACGCGATTCATAGGAAACGAGGATAGAGAACTCATAAAAACGTCCCTAAGAAGTGAATATGGCGTTTCTGAGGTGGAGCTCTCGTTCCTCAATCGGCTAGGCGTCGCTGCGTTGTTGGATCTTCCTTGAGCTTCTCCGAATCACGGGGCTGCTTCTAGTGTTCTTCCGCCTAAGAATGTGATCTCTACGTCCAGACCACTCGAACTGCTGTATCTTGACCTTTTTGGTCCGGTACATGTTATGTCATTGAGAGGTAAACGATATGCCTTTGTTATCGTAGACGACTATACTACACATGGGTCTTATTTCTAGCGCACAAAAGTGAGGCTTTAGATAATCTGGCGCCATTGATTAAGAAGCTAGAAAATGAGAAAGAGATGAAGGTCCGTATGATTAGGAGTGATAATGGTCTAGAATTAGATAGTAAATCCTTTGCATCCTTTTGTGATGAAAATGGTTATAGTCGTAATTTTTGAGCCCCTATTACGCCTCAACAGAACGGAGTGGTCGAGAGGAAAAATAGAGTATTACAAGAAATGGCTAGTTCTATGTTGAGCGAATATAATACTCCAAAACATTTTTGGGCCGAGGCTTTTAGTATGGCATGTTATGTCTCGAATAGAATTTTCCTTAGACCGATTATTAAGAGAACTGCCTACGAACTTTGGAATGATAAAACCCCTAACATAGGATACTTCCATGTATTTGGCTGCAAATGTTTCATTTTGAATGATAGGGATAAGAGAGGAAAGTTCGATTCCAAGGTAGATGAACGGATATTCCTAGGTTATAGCCTTCATTCCAAAGCTTTTGGAGTGTTTAATAATAGAAAGAAAACTGTTCAAGAATCTATGCACGTTACATTTGATGAGTTTCCTAACGCAGATGCTACTCAGAAAGGTATAGTTGTGTCTCCTGCAGGTATACAGGTTACTGACAAAGAAGTGAACGCGATTCCATTGGAACTGGATACTGAGTCAGAGGAACCTGAAGCTTCAGATGAACAACAGCGCAGAAAATTCAAACATGCCTCGAGCATCCCACTGAGCAAGTCATAGGGAATATCACTTCATGGATCAAAACGAGAGCAATTGCACGAAACGATATTGCTGAGGAATCACATGACGTGTTGTTGCCAACCATGGAACCTAAGATAGTGACTGAAGCGCTTGACGATGAATCGTGGGTGATTTCCATGGAAGAAGAGCTGGCACAATTCGAAAAGAGCCAGGTGTGGACTCTTGTGGAAAGACCTAACGATAAGTCCATAATAGGCACGAAGTGGGTGTTTCGCAACAAACTAGACGAGAACGGTAACGTTACACGAAATAAGGCCAGGTTAGTCGCCAAAGGTTATTCCCAAGAAGAAGGTATAGATTTTCAAGAAACCTTTGCACCCGTAGCTAGGCCCGAGTCTATGCGCATTTTACTTGCATATGCATCTTTTAAAAGATTTAAGCTTTATCAAGTGGACGTGAAAAGTGCATTTTTAAATGGTTTTATAAATGAGGAAGTCTTTGTCGAACAACCTCCCGGTTTTGAAAAAGAAGAATTTTCAAATCACGTCTTTAAACTAAACAGCTTTATATAGTTTAAAACAAGCCCCTAGGGCATGGTATGAAAGATTGAGTAGGTTTTTACTAGACATGGGCTTTACAATAGGAACAATTGATAACACTCTGTTTATAAAGTGCGAAGGGAATCACATACTACTTGTGCAGATATACGTTGATGATATCATATTTGGTAGCACTGACATCACTCTTTGCGAGAATTTTTCTGTCTATGCAACAGGAATTTGAGATGAGCCTAATGGGAGCACTCACGTACTTCCTTGGATTGAAAATCAAGCAATTGGATACGGGAACATTCATATCTCAAACAAAGTACACGAAGGAACTACTTGAAAAATTCGGAATGGCTGATTCCAAGGTACTTCCCACTCCTATGCACCAGACCGCTAAAATTGACAGTGATGAACAAGGTACGCCTTTTGACCAAACTAAGTATAGAGGTATGATCGGAAGTTTGCTATACCTTACGGCAAGCAGACCCGATATTATGTTTGCTACTGGTCTATGTTCTAGATATCAATCGAGTCCTAGGGAATCTCACTTGACAGCAGTCAAGATAATACTTAGATATTTGAAGGGAAAAATCAATCATAGTATGTGGTATCCAAATTCCAAGGAATTCCCATTAATGGGATACTCGGATGCGGATTACGCCGGTTCTGGGGAAGATAGCAAAAGTACTAGTGGTACTTGCCAAATATTAGGAAATTCCCTTGTTACCTGGTCCAGTCGGAAACAAAATGTCGTGGCCCTATCCACAACCGAAGCAGAATATATGACCTTAGGAAGTTGTTCTCAGCAAATCCTTTGGATGAAACAGACCTTGAGTGATTACGGTTTAAGGTACGACCAAATTCCTATTTTTTTGTGATAGTACTAGTGCCATTAGTATCACTAAGAATCCCGTAGTCCCATTCTCGAACTAAGCATATAGAAGTGAAACATCATTTTATTCGAGATCATGTTCAGAAAGGGAATATCAGCGTGAATTTCGTAGGAACTAATGATCAGTTGGCTGATATCTTCACGAAACCCCTTATTGAGAGTAGATTCTGTGATATCCGTGACCGATTAGGAATTATTAAGCTCAAATAGGAAAAGCCTTTAGTATTTCTTTGATCTTATCCTTTAGGATCTCCACATTTTTATTCCTTGATCTTATGAATATTTATCCGGACTCTATCTTCCTTATCTATCCAAATCTTTCCAATCCATGGGAAGATTATTTTTTCTCTAAATAGCTTTTCTTTGACATTTATGTCAAAATCTATTTTCGACCAATATTTTCTTTGAACTCTGATTTTTACTTATTTCCATCCCTAATTCCCGCGAGATATCCTTATGTTACACAACGGGCACTTTCCTTCTACACTAAGTATTCTTTTTTAACATTCAAATTTTTGAATCCCTTCCTTATCTGACACACGTGTTGTCAAGATCACATCTCTCTTTAAATTCTTTCCATCCTTATCCAAACTCTGCCTTTATAACTGTCACCTCCCTTCTTCAAACTTAGTCAAACCCTAAATTCCACACTTCATAACTTCCTCTCATTCGATCTCAACCATGGTGAATACAAAAGGTTCCGGATCTGAGTCCGACAATAAGGGAAAGAGTTCCTTACCTGAAACCCCACTTTCTCCAAAATCCACCCGCCGAAGTCAAGAAGCAGCCCTAAATCCACGAGATCTCCTACGAAACCGAAGAAGAAGAAAGCGAAGATCGTCAAACCCCCTACTACATCTCATGTTTCATCTCATGATCAATCTATTGCCTCTTCTCACGATCAGCCCCCATCTCCAGAAAAGTCTGCCTCACCAGAAAAGTCTGTCTCTGCTCCGATCGAGTCTCCTCGTCGAGACAAAACTCCCTCACTGGATCATTCTGAGAAGGCCATGTTCAATCCTGAAAACCCAGAGGCAATCACCGACGAGATCAAATTTCTGACTGAGAATGCCAAGGAACTTCATGGGAAACTTCAGAAGCGACGCGTTGCATGCGGTAGGTGCGTTAAGTTTGATGACTTGGCTGATAGCCAAGTCATGACGTGGCTGACGGAATATGGCTGGGAAATTTCCTGAGGATTGACAAGTCCTTGTATGTGGAGGCCGTGAAACTCTTATATGCCAATCTCACTTTCGTTGAAGACGAAACTGAGGTCACAGTGAAGTCATATGTGCTTGGCAAGACCCTTGAATGGAATAGCGCTAAAGTGAATGAGATGCTGGGAGTTGAGAACGAAGGGCTCCGCTACTTTGATTTTGTCCACTGGTGTACCTCTGAAGTATCCATGCGAGACTGTGCAAAAGCACTATGGAATTCCCCCTATAAGCCAAAGTTCTCTGAAGGAGAAGCTTTGAACCAACTTCCCAATAGATCTGTTCTTTCTCTACAAGGTCCTGCATTTTACGCTGTGGAGCGCCCGAGGTGGGAGTGGAGGCCATTCCACAACAATGAACAACATGAGCATGCTGACTCTCTACATGGTATCCCATAATAGACCAATCAACTTAGGATATTTCGTCCTTAAGTGTAGGACCCCAGTCCCCGCAAACTAGGTAGGCCAATAAATTATGTATACGAACTAAGTGATACGTGTTTAATTTCGTATATGTTATATGCTCATGTGATGTTACGAATTTTATGCTCGTGAATGTTACGAGAATTATGTGCAATTAAGTGCCAATGACATGTGCTCATGACCCTTAATCCAAGAAGGGAAATTTTCGAAATGATAGTGAAGGAAAGGACTAATGATAATTGAAGGAGAAGTTGCTAGAATTTTATTTTGGGCTAGGCATTTTATCTTTGGGCTAGAATTTAACAATTAGGCCCAATTTGAATTAAGTCAACATAGGAGACAACAATCCCTAATTCAAGGGAAACCCACGCCTAAGCTGTGCCTATTAACATTATTTAAAGCAAAATATCTAAGTTAACAATCCAAAACTCCATAACCACACTTGAAAACTAACGAAAAGCAAAGCAAAGGCAAGGAGAAGGGCCGAGAGATAGTCGAACCAAGAATCTCCTCAAACTAGCTTAGAATATCGAAATTGGTAAGTGAAACTCCATCCTTAAGCTTTGTAATTTCCGCAAACCTAGTAGTATTAGATGTATTAATGTCATTAATGCAATTTTAGTTTGAGAAAGAATGCGAAAACCCTAAGTGTGAAGTTAAGCTCATGATAAGGTCCTTATTTAGATGAATTCGTGATCGGATAGTTTAAGGTATGATTTAGAACCTATGAATTGTGCCTTTAAGTTAAGAACCACACGATTTTGGTAGAGAAAGGATGGAATTGAAGAGTTTCGACTAGGTTAATGAGATAAATGTAGTTTCGATGGGATGAATGTTAGGGTTTCGATCGAAAGTGAATAAGTGAATTAGAGGTTCGATTGAATGCTATTAGCCAATGGACTTTCGATCGAAAGTAGGGAATTAATTCTAGAGTTTCGGACGACATTTGAATAGATCTAAGTCGATTAAATCAATTTGCAAGATAGTAAATTTAATAAGTCATGAGTTTCGACCGAAACTCATTTCATTACCTGAGTACCGATCAAAACCTCGTACCAAATCCACGCAATTGCTCGAAAGTGATCCTTTCCCATGAAGAGTTTCGAGCGAAATCTAGATGACGTCTGCAGACGTCATCACGCGGCGAAACTCCACCCAAGCCTATTCAATTGATTTAAAGTGGCTAACCACTTTGCATGGTTTCGATCGAAACCTAAATAACATCAAGGCTGACGTAGGACACGGCGAAACACTAATCATTTGAAAGTAGAATCGAGCAAAACCTTTAAATTGATCGAACGTAGCTAATTAAGAGGGTTTCGATCGAAGAGATCTCGGCGAAACATGGTTTCGAGCGAAACCCTCGTGATGTCCATGGTTTCGGGCAAATTGATAACGTCATGATGATGAAATAGCACGGCAAAACTCATCTGATAATGCATCTCGTCGATCGAAAGTGAGTAGAATCGAGTGATTCACAAGTTTCGACCGAAACTAACCCTAATGATTTCTATCGGGCGAAACTAACCAATGATAGATACCAATTGAAATTAGGGTTTGATATAAATGAGTTTTGATCGAAACTAGGGTTTAATTTACATAAAGTGAATGAAATTGAATCGAGCGAATCTAATTCTAGTAGCTAATCACTTTCGCCGAGCATCATGTTAGGAATTTCAATATCCTAACTTAGAATTTACTTGGGGGAAGCAACTTAAGTGGAATTGAATAAATGGAAGTATTGATCGAAAACCAACCCAAAAAAAATTAAATTAACACACTTTCGCCGAGGCACATAAGTTAGAATAATTAATTCTAACATAACTTAGGAAAATTCAATAAGGCAAATTGAATGGCTTGGAGTCTAGAAAATTCGTACAAGCCCAAATAAGTAGTATGGCAAAAATTAATTTCTGCGACGAACTAGCTAAGAAAGCAAGATACTAACAAATTAACCCTTTTTATTTAAAAAGGTCGAACGTTAGGAGCGAACGAGGGAGCACGCTAATTGAGCTTGGATGACAGGTAAGTAGAAATTCAACTACGACACGTAACTTGCCTGCGTCTGATTATGTGATTATGTGCTTATGTGGCCTTATGCGGAACGTGTACTTTACGATATGATTATTTATATGCATGATAGCATGAACTGCATTACATGAACATGGCATGAGCATTTGCACGCATATGTAGTACGTAAGAGGCAAGGTACGAGCGTGCATAAGGTCGCCTGTGTGCGATGTATACTCGCCGATTTTGGCATTTGTGTCGACTCAATGAAGAGTCACGGCTCCCCTATGCGACCATGGCGAATGAAGCCATAAGCCTGTATAAGAGGCTGGGGGAATACCCCGTATGCGGGAGATGCAACCTGGAGGATGCGACCGGAGGCATGCACAACCCGGAAGGGAAGATTCCTTCGTGTGACCTCCGCGGTTAGTGACCTCGGTGTTGGCTACCAGTGAGAAGCGTTTGCGTGGAGGCCACACGGAGTAAGGGAAGATTCCTTCGGGTGACCTTCTAGTGTGTGAACCTCCACATATGTATGAATCCCTTGTGGATTGAGATCTCTATGAAATGGCGCATAGTGGGATAGAAAGCCGAGGGCCCATATGTAGTACGAGTCTAAGAAAAAAGAGTACGAGTCAGGAAAAAGAGTATGAGCGTTAGTAAGCGACGGCGTGGATTGCCGATCGTTAGGACACGTGCATACATGCATAATTTCTGCTTACTGAACCTCAATGGCTCATTCCTTACGTTACGTGTTGTAGGTACTAGCGATCACGGTATGTGATCCGTTTATGTTGCGAGGCCGATCTTTTGAAGCTATCCGACTGCTTTTGAGGTGGGAGTGTGTGTATGGATGACGACCTGTGAAGGCCGGGCACATAGGGATGCTTTTGCTGTGCATGGACCCACACATTTTGTGTAGATACGAATATGATGAATCGTAGAATGATTTATGAACATTCTTTTGGCATGTAAATACGACTTCCGCATTTTAAAATGAAAAATTTTATTCGCATTTTTATACCTATTGCACGTAACGCACCATTAGGCACGTAGGATTAGAACGAATTACAAGATCGGGACGACGAGTCCTGACATTAAGTACATGATCTATGCCAGTCAGAGCTCAGATTAGGAACTTCCCTATGGTATGGTGCTGGCACATCTGTTTGAGACCGAGGGAATCTCTCTGCCCAAAGCTTGGGAAGACAGCTCTAAGCATGATGTGGATCTAGTCACACTGAAGCGTGTTGGTATACGCTATGATGCGCGCCAAGGCTGGTTCAAAACAAGGGACTTGAAGGCCCCTTCAAAGGCTCCGATCAAGAAGAAAAGGGATGATGAAAGCGACGACGAGCAGCGAACGATAGCTGGTCTGAAAGAGTATCAAGGTCCTTAAGGATGAGAACCGCAAAAATTTCAAAAAGATCTCCCGGAACTTCAAAAGGGTTAACAAGCATCTAAAGGAGATCTCCGCGGCTCTTAATATTGCTGAATCCTCATCTGCCTCATCCAATAGCGATTCCAGCCATTAGATCTTGATTCTTTAGTAATTCCCTAGCTCTGATAGGATTAGCTCTAGTTTTTTTTCGCTAGTTCTTTGGTTTGAGGGTCGAGGTTGGTTGCAGGTTTAGGCATGTTGGTGGTGTTAGTCCCTCCTTTTTGATGCTGAAGGGGAGAAGTCTAGGCAATTAATGCCTTATTTTGTTATTTTGAAATGATATATATAATCGGCTTATTTGCTTTTATATGCTTATGTCTTAATCCTCTGTGCTTTAGCTTGATGACTTGTTAAGGATTAGGAATTCTGCACATAGGCAGGGGGAGCAAACTGATGTGATGTGATAACTTGAGACATTCCATTATGTGCTAATTTGCAAAATTCCGTGGTAACTTGTGACATCCATGTGATATGACCTGGTAATTGCTAAATCTTTGCTTCTGTACTTTACATAGGAATATTAGCAATTAGACAGGGGGAGCATGCTATGAAATTTGATATTTATTTGCTCTGATCATGTATCACATGCTAATGGCTTCATATCGAGTGTACCCACATGCTTAAGATAGGCATTAATTACTTGTCATCATCAAAAAGGGGGAGATTGTAGACATTTTTGGTCCAAATGATTATGAGAGTTTTGATTATTCCAAGTAATTATGTAAATTGGGGTACAAATTAGAAAACTCGATATGCATGTTCATGTGAAAATGTTCGATTAAGCGCTTAAATATGATTAAACTGTTAAGAAAATCGAATTTGAGTGATCATGTGCTTAACTGGAAATTTATGTGATCACCTCGTTATGAACGTTTTCGTATGAATGGAATATCGTTGCGTGCTATATATGGAAATTATATCATGTTGAGTGATATGCAAACTGTCTGCGAGATTGAGTTGTTTTTGGAAAGAATATCACTATGATCATCCGAATAATGAATGACTATGCTGTATATATGGAAAGGATATTCTGATTAAGTGCTGAAACATGATTGATCTATTTTAGGAAAGAATATCATGATATATCCATTTGAGTGCTATCTTAATTAACTCTTAAATCAGTGAATCATGATCCTGCTTTCCTTGTGCAACTTAGGATTCATATTTTGGAAAGTGACTAATTGATTGGGCTTATATGTGGTAAGATGCTGATTGAGTCTATTTATGGAATGTGCTGAAATCGGATGAGATCACTATACATGGAAAATATACTTTGCATTATACTCAGTAGATCAAATTTTTCTCTGTGCGAATTGGCTATCATATTTTGGGAAAGAAATCAGTTGATTGAGCTTACCGTTGATAATATGCTGAGTGGAATATATATGGAATATGTTGACAAATGGATGAGATTACGGTGGAATGAATGTTAATCTGTGGTATTTATGGTAAGTGATCATGCATGACCGTTGAGCTTAATTGGTTTATTCTTGGCATGATTGTTTGAGTTAATGCACGTGATGCTTTCTCTTGAATATTGTGTGCTTAACTTTCCTTGTGAAGTGTAGAAGCTATTCTTGGGTCTATATAGAAGGAAACACTTCACGATTGAAGGGTAGACAACGAACACACGAGCTAGCGAATCCCTTAGAGTTCTTGAGCGAAATTTTCGATTCATTCGTAGTTTGTGTTGAGCTTTCATTTGCGAATTCTGTACCCTTTGAGTGATGTTTAGCAACACCCTATCCTAAACCCTTGTCTTCGGACGTGTTGTGTCTGCGGGCACGTTGAACGCACAAAGGAGCGCGGTTGGAGTCTTTCGCACGTGGAGGGACGAATTTGGTGGATTTGGTGGCCCTTCGGTAGCAAGCTGTATCCAGTCGGGGAATAGGTTTCCTAGGTTAACGACGTGGATCGAAACTTGGCGTGCGACAGCCTAGGTGGAGGTCTAGTTTCCAAAGTGCTTCGGTTGTGTAAGGGTCAATCATCTTGTAACCATAACCGGTAATACCTAGTGATTGATTAGAACTCTTAGGGAGATCACACCCCAAGGACAGGATTAAACCCCAGTTGGGGACATAACCTGTATAAAAATCTCGTCTACTTTACTTTCTGCTATTTACTTTTCTATGAGACAATCCCGGAATGCGCGCCAATATCTAGGTGATATCGTAGAAACCATTTCTGAAACTAACGTGATATTTTGAAACAGGGTTAGGGAGATAACTTTAATACTCGTACTGATTTCTGGGAAATAACATACTCTGCAAATATATTCTTAAAGAAAAGTATTTTAAAAGAAGAGCCAAATTTTTATAGCCTAATTCACCCCCCCTCTTAGGAATATTTTACACTTCGCCCATCAATGAGGTTAATGAGATCAAAAAAAGTAATGACTCTTGTTGAAAAATGGGACTTTAGTACCTTCGGTGAAAACTTTACATTTTTTTGCTAGTTGTTCCAGCCTTAGAGGTCGGTCTGAACAGCTTTGACACGGCTAGCTGTAAACTCGATGTTCTGCTTTAGTCTTGTTAGGTCCTTATTTATCAACTTTATGATCCTAGACTTGAATCCTTAGTTAATCGATTAGAATTATGAGAAATCTAAGCTCGATCGAAAACTCTTATGAAACCCTGAGAGAGAATCTGCCTAGTGAGATGAAGATTTTGTTGTTTCTCTCTCTAGAAATTGGATTGCAAGCCTTTCGGATCAATATTCTAAAATCTCCTATTAAGCACAATGTTTACAAACGTATTTATACCAAACACACTTGGTATAAATAACATACAAGTAGACTTGCCCAACCGCCGGTTAACCGTAACCGGCGTTGGACTAACCGCCGTCTAACCGGCCGGGGACGGTTGCCGGTTAGCCGCCCCCGGTTGACGGTTAGACCAACCGCCGGTTACGGTTAGCCGGCAGTTACAACCGCCTATTTTTTTTACGATATTTTAATTCTTGGGATTTGAATAAAGTTTGATATATTTATTTGGCCGAATCGAATTATGTATCGAAATCTACTATATAATTTGCAAGACAATTACAAAAAAATTACATTTTACATTTTACAAAGAACTTGTATAACAAAATTTTAAGTAAACAATTACAATACAATGCATACATATATGTAAATTAAATCAGTCTTCGACTTTTCGTCCGGGCTTCCGCAAGTGTAGGCGAGAAAGCATCGTATGATCTCTGGAGCCTTGACGAATCATCCTTGATTATGATCCGTCAAAGCATCCGGAGATCACACGTTGCTAACTCACTTGCACTTACCGGAACCCCTCTTCTTCGTAATCTTCTTCCCAATAAAAAAAATACATAAACATGATTTACATTATAAGTTTAATTAGAAGAAGAACAAGAAAGGCAATTATACAAATATTTACTTATCTTTTTTCGGGCTTCGTCGTAATAGGCTTGTTGAAATCAATTAGTACCTGAAAAATAACAATCATTAGTTAGACAATAAACATAATAAATATTTGTATGCAAAAAAATATAAGAGTTGGATACTTATCTTTTTCGGGCTTCGTCGTTAGACTTGTTCAAATAAATTCGTACCTGAAAATAATAATTCATTAGGTAGCAATATAAACATAGTAATTATTTGAATGCAAAAAAAAAAATCTGAGACTTGAATACTTATCTTTTTTCGGGCTTGTTTGTTGATGAGGAGTCCACACCTCGCCGAAAGCCTCTAATAATCCTCGCCGCCGCCGCCGCCGTTGCCACCGCTCGTCTCCGTGCCGGTGGTGTCCTCGAAAAGGTCGTCGGGCGAGTCGCTGGCACGCTCATCTTGGGTGCGATACTCGGCTCGAGTCCAGTCGTCGAGAAGACAATGGTACTCGAGGTTGTCGACACTCAAGTTCGAACGCTTCTCGCTCAAGGTCAAACCGCCCATGCTAAAAGCATGCTCCACCGCGACGGTCGAGACCGGGATGGCAAGGATCTCCCGAGCGATCCTCGCCAACGTTAGATACGTTGGTGACACCCTCGACCACCATCTAAGGACGTTGAACTCATCTTCGTCCTCGAACTCGAAAGTCGTCGACATAAAGTTATCGACTTCTATGTAGGGGTTTTGGGCGGACCTTGAACGCTTGTTTGCATTGAGGATGTCGTAGTAGTCAGCTAATCGTGAAGATCGACCACTAGTAGAACTAGATTGACCGCGCCCCGATCCCCGAGACGAGTCGTGGCCAAAATCGGGCTTATACTCTTTAAGAGCTCCTTCAAAGAGCCATGCGCTCGATCGAGTACGCTCTGCCAATAAATGCTATCGACTACCCTGCCCAACGATACCTTAGTATAGTAGCATTCTAGTAGTCTACCCGTACCATCTAAACGCCATCTCGGATCCAATATCTTCGCTATAATAAAGATATCCAGTAACTCAAAAAAATATTTGAGCCACTTGGTAGTCATGTTTGCCAACGGCCTCGTCGACTACTGGATCAAACCGAAGCCCGTCGAGTATAATTGCGACTTTAACGCAATGATCTAACGCAAGTATGGAAGTCGGGTAATATGAACCCGACATCGCCTCGCTGGCGTCGTGAAATACTTGAAGTATCTCACATAAACTGTTGCACGGGTCCCACATCTCTGGAACTAAAATGTACGGCAACACTCTGTTTTCGGCAAAGAAGTCGCACAGCTGTGTCCGATATTCCATCGAACTGTACAACAACTTGTAGGTGGAATTCCACCTGGTGGGTACGTCTAAACTAAACTTCTTGGCTGCTACATCCTCTCTAGCGCAGAAACGCTTCCACTTCTTCCACAAAGACGGGTGCCGCATCAGGTAGTTGATTGCGTAGCGTATAGGCTGGACCTGTTCCTTTAAACTAACTAATACGTCTTGCACACAAAGGTTAAGTATGTGGCAAAAACAACGCACGTGGAAAAATCGTCCTCCGACTGACGGCTGACAATACTCCTTTCAATCGTTCAATGCTCGCGTTGTTAGCGCTCGCATTGTCGAACGATACTGAAAAGACTTTGTTGACTATCCTATACTCTGATAAGATCGTCCTAAGCTTGATGGAAATGTTTTGCGCGGTGTGCGCTTCATCGAACTCCCTATATGCAATCAAGCGCTTTTGTATCGTCCACGAGTCATCGACCCAGTGACACGTCACGCCCATGTATGATGAACGTTGCCAATGATCGCTCCATATATCAGAGCAAATCGACACGTTAGTTCCTAAACTACCTAATAAAGCTAATAAGTAGCGCTTAAGCGCGAGTACTGTCTTCCTAGTATCCCACGTCAGGGTGCTCCTCGAAACCTTCTTCGCCTGAGGGTTGTATGCGGTCTTGATTCAATGCTCGTAGATCGGATCGTCGGCAAATCGAAATGCAAGGTGCTTCGTGGCTACGAACTTGGCAAGCTCCCGTCGTGCAACCTCCTCGTTGTAATGAAACAACGACGTTGCGCTTCCGCTCCCGACCGCCGGTCCCGACGCGGACGAGTCCGTTCCGCCGAACATTTGCTGTTGGTTTTGTGCTACCCCTAACTTAGTCGGGTGTTTCGAACGGAGATGGGAAGTCATTGACCCATATCCGCCCCCTTTCTAAAATTATACTCCTTACCACAGTAATTACAAATAGCTTTAAATTGGTTAACTATACTAGTAGGTACCTTCCTGAAGTGTACCGCGAAGATGTCCGACTGTAACCGTCGGGCGGCGCCGGTTTGCGTCGGCGCTTCCTCCTCCGCCTCTGTATGTTGTGCGGCATGCGAGCTTGCTCCCGGCGACGGTTCGAACCCGGTCACGTCCTCGTTTAAGTTGCCGCCGAGCACGTCGGCGATATCCAAGAACTCGTTCGAGTCATATTGTTGTTAGTCATCTTGCGATGAACTACCAACGACTTGCTTCCCTTTGCTGGCCCTCGATTCACGAGAACCACGTCGGCCACCACCACGATCCATCTAAAAATAATCTACACACGGATACAAAAAATACGGTTAGATAAAAAACTAAAAAGGGCAAAAAGAGGATACCAAGGGTCGGGGCCGAGGCCGTGGCTGCGGCGGCCGACGGTGATGCGGCGGTGGTGCGGCGGCGCGTGGCTGCGGTGGCCGACGGTGGCTGCGGTGGTGGTGGTGAGGTGGCGCGGGGCGGAGGTGGTGGCGGGCGCGTGGCGGTGGCGCGGTGGTGTGGCGGCCGGCGGTGGTGGTGGTGCGGCGACGGTGGTGGTGCGGCGGTGGTGGTGGTGCGGCGGTGGTGGTGAGGTGGCGCGGTAGTGCGGTGGCGGCGGCGATGGTGGGGGCTGGCGGTGGCTGCGGCGGCCGGCGGCGGCGCGTCGCGGCTGCGGGAGGTGGTCGGCGGCGGAAGGTGGTCTGGCGAGAGAGAGAGCGAGAGAGAGAGACTGAGAGTGAGAGAGAGAGCGAGAGAGAGAGACAGAGAGTGAGAGAGAGAGAGAGAGATTGAGACAGAGAGAGAGAGAGAGCGAGAGAGAGAGACTGAGAGTGAGAGAGATTGAGAGAGAGACTAAAATTTAAAGAAAAAGACATTTTTTACCCGTTGTAACCGGCGGTTTGTCCGGTTAACCGCGGTTAACCGGACAAACCGCCGGTTACAACGGCTAAATTCAATATTTTTTATAAAAACGGTAGGCGACAAATTCAAATTTTGAATTTTGAAATTTTTTTTGTTAATTGGTCAACCGCCGGTTAACCGCCTAACCGGAGGTTACCAACCGGCGGTTTGCGGTTGGTCAAATCGACCAACCGCCCCGTAACCGGCCGTTTGCGTTTGCCGGTTACGGTTGTTGCCGGTTACGGTTACAAACCGTAGCCGGTGGTTCCGTAACCGGCGGTTCCACGCTTCAACCGCCGGTTACAGTTTATTTTGGGCATGTCTACATACAAGTCCTAATCTAAGTACAAATATAAGAAAAGCCCCTAACTACAAAGACAACTAATTAAAATGAAAGCACATTACAGGTAGTATTTGACATTTTCCCCCTTTGTGCTTGATTGCTCTTCCGCGCCATCTGTCCTAGTCGGGCATAGTATGACTTGCGCAAGCCCAGCGCATGCTCGAAGTTCCATAGCGTATTCCTCAGCTCCAGTCGCTCTTCGATGTCCTCAAGTAGTTCCATCAGGAGCGGTTGTTCTCTCACGAACCTATGAAGCTTCAGTATCATCTCTCTGTTGATTTCTTCCAACCTTTTCTCTAGTTCTGCCTGATGACCTTGAGCGTCCCATCACAAAACTTGTGAATATCATTCTTCAGCATCAACCTAGTCTTCTTCGCGATCGGATTGTGATAAGTGATCACTAGGACTGAGCTGATGTGTACGTTGTTGTTGGGAAGCCCTTCGATCTCAGGTCCTTTGTTGAGCGGCGCGGTCATGTTAACCTTCTTCATGTTGCTCTCCAGAGCCATCTGAAGGTAGTGAGCAACGAAGTACTTGACTTGTCGCACCATGAATCGGTAGAGTCCGTCGAGTCCTTCCTTCTTTATGAAGCCTTGAGGACCCTTGTACTTCTCTACGTATAGCTGGTAGATACAGTACACCTCCTCACCAGGGAGATACGGTAGGTTGCTCTCGCTTAATATCTGGTAGATACAGTACTTCTCGAGTTCTGTCTACTCGCTCGATGACATAGTAGGGTGTTGGAAGACCTCCTTTAGCACAGAAGACACTTAGAAGCTGGCATATCGGGGATAGACTCTTATAATGGCTCTTTGGTTGTCCTTTGGTCATCCCCAGCCTCATATCTGGTCCAAGATGGGTTAGCATCCAGAGATAGGTCATTCTCTTCTGCTGATCCCAGTGAGAGATCCCTCGGAGCTCGAACTCATTCAACTTCTTGACTTTGTCCGGTGACCTCCAAATGTGTTCTCGAACTTCTTCAAGGAAGGGAATCTCAATTCTGATATTTTCCCACGGCGTGTCGATCCGAACAGTCCCTGGCATTTGTCTTGTAGGGGAAGCCGCTCGTTGCGCAATAAGCTCTGGAAGCCCTTGGGGAATCTTTTCATGGTCTTCACCTTCCTGAAGTTCTTCGTCTTCTATCAAGACTAGGTCCACCGAAGCTGCTTGAAGAAAATGTCAAACGTCCTTGAGTCGTTGTCTCTGAATCTCATCGGGCATGGTATGGGTAATCCACTGTCCTTCGAATATATATTTGTCAAGGAACTCGTGTGGGTTAACGGCATGTCCCGATGGTCCCGGTTGCTCTGGAGGGGTCCAGAGAGTGGCCTGAGTGGCTGCCAAGGCCACGAGCATTGCTGCACTTGCTTCTTCTTCTGGAAGCAATGGGCTTGTGAAGGTCTGTGGTGGTGTGGACGGAGTCGTCCTTAGGTGCAAGGTTGGTGGGTCGATTTGGGTTAGAGTATGGGTGGTGCGGTGCGTGGTGGTGGTTGTTTGGGTAGTAGGTTGTGAGGTTTCATCGGCTCTAGCGCTTGTCCGCGTCGCACCCGAACCTTGTCCTTGACCTTCACCTTGGCCACTTGATGATGTCCTAGATCGTTTCTCCCCCTCATGACGGTCCTGATCGCCAGGATCGTCATATCGACGTCGTGTGCGGGAGCTTTGGCCTCGGCAGGACTGAGTAGGTGGCTCAGGGTGATCCACGAGACGCCTGTTGAGTGATTCCTCCTGAGGCGTTCGGGTGGGAAGGCCTATAAGGCGGGCGAGTAGTATGTTGTGGAGTTCGGTGATGGGTATGGTGTATGGATTAATGAGGATGGATGAGTTTGTGAGTGGGTCGGTGGGAGAGTGTTGTGGGGTTGGGAGGTTTGCTTGTGCGGAAGTGTCCTCTGAGACGGGTGCTTTCCCAGTGTTGCGTCGGGACGTCTCGATGGTTGCCAGTGCTCTCTCCATCATTTTGTGTTCAAATGATCTGATGGCCTCAGAGAGAGCTGCTTGGAAGTGTGCTTCAGTCACAAACTAGGCGGACGGCTCCTCAGACTGGCTCATAGTCACGTGAGGTTGTGAATGTCCGAGACTTCCATCCAATCCTCGATTCGAATCTTGAAGATTCTCATCTATGGATGTTGTGGCAGGTTCAGATTGAATCTGCGTATCAGACACCGGTGGGACTGGGCCGGTAATGAGTGGATTCTGGGCTTCGGCCTCAGTACGTGGAGTGATGACTGGTGTTGTGTCTGATGTAGAAGCAACAGCTGTGATGACGGGCTCGGTGATTGAGAGTGAATGTCTTGGAACCCGTCTTATCAGGTGAACCTCTTCGTCAGAATCCGTTGCTTCAAACGGAGTAGCTGTATGAGGAGTTAGTTCCCTTGCAACATCCTCATGGGCTTCTGTTGGTTGAGGCTCTTGAGATGTGATCGTGGGAATCACGGCCTCTGGTGCAGGCGTAGTAGCTTGCGAAGGTGGACTGTGCCCCGTTTCCGCTTCGGGCTGTGTTGCCTGTTGCAGGATCTCCTCAATCGATCCTTGGAACACACCAACAATGATGGGCACTTCAGCACCAAGCGATTGTTGTGGAGCCTCCAGTTCCAACTTTTGTGCCACTGCGTCAATCAGCATGGCATCATCGTCTGCTACTTGTGTTTCCTGAGTTGGAGGCTCCTGTTCTAACTCCTAAGCCACTTGATCTATCAACTCGGCTTCAGGGCTAGGTTGGTGTTGTTGTTGATGGGGAGGGATCACATGAAAATCTATCGGGGGCTCTCTAATCATCTGCTCCGTGAGATGATTCTCCCGGTAGTACAGTCTATAGACGTCTCCCGAGGGGTCGGCGAGACGAATCAGCCTCGGATGGTGGAAGAATTTGAGTTTTGGGGGTTGGTAGTTCCCTCCTAGAGGTAGACGAGGGATGTTCTCGTGCATCTTCATGAGTTGTCTGATGATGACGTTGAACCACCGGGCATACAGAACATTCTTCGACCTTTTGTTCTCGTTTTGTCTGATCTGTTCAGCTAGATCGTTCCAAATCAGTTGAGCGAAATCATAATTCCGCGAGAATGCTATTCCGTGGAAGATGCGGAGAATGTTGTCGTTGCCTTTGTCAAACCCGGCGTGCTTTGGCGACAGACACTTGTTGATGATGCCAAACAGTGTCTTCCATGGGTGCGGGATTTCGTTGCTCTGAACTTGTGCAAGTTTGGTGAGCGGTGGACGGTATCCCATATGTAGAAAGTCACGCACCATCTCTGCATGTGAAGGTAGAGGGTCATAGTTTCTGCTGAAGGGTAGGTCTAGGACGAACCCGAAGTCATCCTTGCTGAAGCTTATGTGTCTCGTCCCGAGGACCGTCATGAGGAGCCATCAACTATTACACTATTAATTCTTCCCCAGAATTGTTGTAAGTAGACCATGGGCACGGATGTCGAAACCGTGAGCGTGTACCAGAGGGGATGGCCTTGCAGTATAGACACAATGATCTCGTCCGGACACCTGAAGATAGTCAGGTCGAGTTGGAAGTTGGTGTCTTGAATCTTGAGGTATAGGTTTTTCTCGTTAATGTGGTTGTAGGTCGGATATGATCCATCTGAAAATTAATTTGAAAAACAAAACATTAGTTCATTGATTTTAATTTGAGTCGAAATTAATTCATCAAACATAATAGTCTTACATTTTCCGAATATGTTTGATAAATTTGTAATTGAAATTCAGTTTCACACATAGGTCATACAAAGTGAATTTCGACTTATGTACACAAGTGTTTGGTCGAAAATATTCTAAGTGTTGATTTGTAAATCACGCACTGTTCACTCCGTCCTATTTATCGCGCGAGAATTGAAATTTTCAATTAAATTGCCTAAGTGTGGATTTTGAAAGCAATTTTAATTCGCGGTCGAAAAAATTTTATTCGCTAAGGTATGCTACAGTGAAAAAGACTTAGAATATTTTACTAAGTGTTGAACGTTATACGCGTGCTACTGTAGCCGAGAAATTTTACGATCGAGAAAAAATTTTGTGTAAATTTACGATCGAGAAAATTGATTTCAGCGTAAATTTACGATCGAGAAATTTTTCGCGCGTTAATAAAATTTTTCGCTGTGAAAGTTATCGAGCGAGAAAGTATTTCGATTTTAAAATAGTTTTCGCTGCAAAATTTTACGATCGAGAAAATTGACAACGAGAAACTAGGTGACTCGCCGAGAAAATTTTCGATCGATTAAAATCATCGTACGTATTTTTACGATCGAGAAATTGTATCGTCGAAAAATTAACTTTTTTCGCCTCTAAAATTTACGATCGAAAGAAAATTGAAATCGAAAGTACTGTTTTTTATGGTAAGTTTTGCGCTCGAACTTAATTGCATCTATTTTATCAATTTCACTCTTAAGCTTTTTCGCTCGCATAAAATCCCAATTAGGTTTCTCAATATTAAGTATCTTTTCATTCTACGTCATTTATCTTAACGACTAAGTTAGAATTTAGCGATCGAAAACCTTATTCGATTCAAACAGTAATTTAATCAAATCTAAATTCAATTGACACTACGATCGAAAAAGTTTTTCGACTGCTTCAAACGTTCAAAAACCTAGTTTAAGTCGAAACTAAGATTCTAACTTTAAGACGCAGATTTTCCAAAAATCTATACTACAAGATGAAGCAAAAACAGTGAAACTATCTTAATATGCAAACATTAATCCAGATAAACACGTAGATAGGCCTTAATCATTGCAAGATAGTATACGGGTTTCACAACAACCGAAAATCTAATCCTAATCAAGCGAATAACTACAAAATGCAGATACAAACGGAGTTTAAATGCATGCAAACATCATATAGGTGTCGATTCTACCTTAAAAAGACAATTTCGGGTGAAAATCGAAGGATTTGAGTGAAAATAGAATCGTTTTTCAGTTCTGCGAGAGAGAATTTGAGAAGACACTGTTGATTTTTCGATTAGATTTGCGTGAGCTAAAGTATTTTGACTGCTAAAAGGTTACTTCTTCTAATTGGGCTGATTGGACGTTTTGAGTTCACATATTATACAGGCCCAATTATAAATTTTCGCTCAAGAAACTCCAATCGAGAATTTTCATTTTTGATTCCTGTTTAATTTTCGCTCGACAAATTTGAAGTGAAAATTACCATTTGGTCTCAAATCAATTTTCGCTCGAGAAACTGCAACAGAAAATTACCATTCAGTCCTAGTTTTTCGATGATAAGTTTTTCTAACTTTTTTCAGATTGGCCCCTATTTTACTTAATAATCACACATTTACTCCCCGTTTATTAAAATTGAAGTGCAATTAACTCCCTGAAATTCCGAGCAGTGACATCTGGCTCCAACGTGTAAATTCGTGAAATCCTCCTCATCATGGTGCGCTTTGTATCATTTTTCAATCGAAAAATTTCTGCAACACTTAGAGAAAAGACATCAAAAATATTTGGAGCTCGGGGCATTTTATTTTGTAATGATCCCCCTCAAATAATGCACCTAAATTGATATATCATGCAAAGACGTAAAATCAATCCAAGTCAAAATCCATAAAACATGCAATTGATCATTTTAGCATAGATACATGGTCCCCTAATCATGTATTCAAAATTTTTGCGCGGGGGTATGAGCAATACAAATATTAGCATTTTTAACAATTCAGCTCAAATGCAAAGTAATACTGCATTTCAGAATGTGCGAAATCACTTTTAATCAATTCTGCATAGATGCAAATTAAAATCGCATATTATAATATGATGTATCTTTTATATGTATACTTTTTTTTATTTTTCATAACATGTAAAAATAAAAGGAAATTTTTTTAAGAAATATTATTATTATTTTTAGTATGGGGTCAGATTATTTTGCTTCGATCATTGTCACGTCTAAAGTTTCACAAGACATTTGTCATGACCGCGAGCAACAGCTGGCGGTCGCGACGTATTCTGCCTCAGCCGTCGACGTTGAGACGCAGTTCTGCTTCTTTGATGACCAGTAGACCAGCTTTTCTCCTAGAAATTGAGCGCCATCGGAGGTGCTTTTCCTGTCCATTCGACAACCTGCATAATCAGCATCAGTGTGGCCAATTAATTTGAAATTCGTGCCCTAAGGATACCACAATCCTAGGGTGGAGGTGCCCTTGAGGTAGCGCAAGATCCGGTTGACCGCAAGCATGTGGGATTCTTTGGGGTCAGCTTGGAAGCGGGCACACAGGCAGGTGGCAAACATAATATCCGGCCGACTTGAGGTGAGATACAGAAGAGAGCCGATGATGCTGCGATAGAGTGTGATGTCGACCGCTTTTCCTGTGGGATCGGCATCCAACTTGCAGCTTGTTGACATGGGAGTGCTAAGAGGCTTGCTTGATTTTGATGGAACTTCTTCATAATATCCTTGATGTATTTAGTCTGGCTTATGAAGATGCCATCTTCGAGCTGCCTGACTCGGAGTCCTAAGAAAAATTGCAACTCTCCAATGTGACTCATTTCAAACTTGCTCTTCATTAAATCTCCGAACCTCTTGCAGAGTCGTGGATTAGTTGATCCGAATATGATGTCGTCTACGTAAACTTGGACGACCATCAGATCTTTGTCTTGCCATTTGATGAAGAGGGTCGTATCGATCGTTCCTCGGATGAATCCAGACTTCACAAGGAAATCGCTCAAGACTCATGCCAAGCACGTGGAGCTTGTTTCAGTCCGTAGAAAGCTTTGTCCAATCGATAGACGTGATTGGGGTGTTTTTGATCAACAAAGCCTTCTGGCTGAGCGACATAGACTTCCACCTTTAAGACATCGTTGAGGAAGGCAGTCTTAACATCCATTTGGTAGACTTTGAAGTCTTTATGGGCCGCATACGCCAAGAGAAGGCGGATGACTTCGATTCGGGCAACAGGAGCATAAGTTTCGTAGTAGTCAATGCCTTCGTGTTGGTTATATTCCTTCGCAACCAGCCTTGCTTTATTCCGGATCACTTTCCATCTTCATTCTTTTTGTTCTTAAAGACCCATTTCGTTCCGATAATTATTTTTCCATGCGGACGCGGTACTAATGTCCACACTTGGAGACGCCCGAATTGGTTGATTTCGTCTTGCATTGCTATTCCCCAATCCGTGTCTTGAAGTGTGTCAGCTACCTTATTAGGCTCGTTTTGGCTTAAGAAGCAGCTAATGAGACTTTGTTTATGACGTGTCCGTACTCCACTCGGAGGATCACCAATAATCTGATCAACCGGCTGTGCTCGAGTCCACTTTTGCTCTTGTGGCAGGGCTGACGTAGATGCATCAGCCATTTGTGGATCGAGATTTCCAATAATGTCCGGTTGTTCATTAGATTGAGGTAGGTCTAATTCTTCACTTGAATTGAGTGATTCTGACGAGACTTCCTCAAAAACCAAGGTTGGTTCTTTAGTGTTCTGTGGTAATTCTGAATCGGGTGAGGTGGGGGCATTTGAAGAGCTTGGTACATCGGGCTCGTCGAGTGGGGGATCCACTAAAGGTGTAGCTGGGATGGTGTCTGGCTGATATATAGGCTCAAAGAGAGAGCCCAAATCATTTAACGCAAGTGTCAGAGCTTCTTCTGACGTTGAATCCTGAGTTGTTGCCATCGTCTGTTGGTTTTGTGCCAACACACCAGTGAATACGGATTCTGAACTGTCGTATTCAGAAGTCATCTGGTTATGCACGGGTCCTGGACTAATGTGCCCAGAAGCCATCTCTTCCACATCGTGAAAAGTGACATTGTAGCTTTCTTTGATAATGAGGTTGGACTTGATATATACCCGGTACGCCATAGAAGTTGAAGAATACCCGACGAAAGTGGCTTCGAATGCTTTAGGGTCGAACATAGCTCGTTGTTCTCTGTCGTTCGCCACAAAGCACTTGCACCTGAAGACATTGAAGAAGGAAATGTTGGGTATCCGCTTCTTAATGATCTCGTACGGAGTTTTATCAAAGCGCTTGTGAACCATCCGTCTTGTTTTGAGTGAAACAAGCGGTATTTACTGCCTCAGCCCAAGAAAGTATGGGAGGCCGAAATGAATCAACATCGTACGTGCGGCTTCCACTAGAGTCCTGTTCTTTCTTTCAACGACCCCGTTTTGTTGAGGCGTCTTGGCGGCTGAGAATTGTTGATAGTAATCCCAAGTTTCTGATAAAAGTCACTGAGGTACTTGTTCTTGAACTCAGCGCTGTTGTTTGTTCGGATGACTTGGATAGTTTGCTGCAGTAAATTTTGAGTTGAGTTCATGAAATTGATGATCAAGTCCCCTGTCTCATCTTTAGTTTGGAGGAACTTCGTCCATTGTAGCGAGAGAAATCATCAACGATAACCAGCATATACTTGAGTCCATTGATACTCTGTGCCTGCATTGGTCCACAGAGGTCCATGTGTAGCAGTTCCAGTGGACGTGAAGTAGAGCAACCATCTTTATATGATAAGATGCTCGCTTCATTTTTCCTAGTTGACATGCAAACATTGATGCTCTTTCTGTAATACTATAGTTGGAAGATTGTGAACAAACTTTTTTCGTTGAAAGTCTTTGAAGAGCTTTAATGTTGAGATGAGACATGTGTTGATGCCATAAGCTGTTCCTCTGAATGACAGTCTGAGAGATGAGGCAAACAACTGTCGAGGGCCGCACGGACGTTAGGTTGGTCGTGTAAAGGTTTGATTTCCGAAGTCCTTGGAGGAGTTCTTTGTCCTGACTGTCCAATATTCTGCACCGGTCAGCATGGAAGACCACCTGGAATCCTTTATCACAAAACTGACCTATGCCGAACAAGTTATGGCGGAGACCTTCGACGTCGGAGACATCTTTTATTGTCAGATTCGTCAGAATGATTTCCCCAAATCCTGGAATAGGGGCTGTGTTGTTGTTCTCGAATCTAACTTTTCCATTTGGTCGGTCTTGGTAGTTGCTGAGCTGCTCCTGATTTCCCGTCATGTGTGTGGAGAAATCAGAGTCGAGGTACCACACATGATGGATCAGCAAAATGAAATTAGAGAGCTTTAGGTACACACTTGTAAATAGGTCCTCTCAGATTAACAGATTTAGATGTTGGTTTAGATATGGTTCCTAAGTTAGTACTAGTTGGAGCTTTAACAACCCAAGTCAACGTCGAGAAGTTGATGTGGGTGTGCCCTTAATAGAAGACTTGGCCTTTTTGGCTTTCGTCTTTTTAGACGTTGATTTAGGAACCCATTTAGGTTGAACCTTGTAGGAAAGAGTAATTTCAGCATGGACAAATGCTTACGTCTTTTTGATACGATTCTAACATGGTCAATAATGTGGAAGGAGAAGCTACCTCCTCAGAAGGTTCGGATGCCTGGTCTTCGTCAGTCTGGTTGGTGGTTCAGCGTCAGAGTCCTCGTTAAGGCGGGCCATGAGGGCTAGATTCTCTTCCTCTGAGCTAGACGTATCCTCGAGCCAATGGTCTTGTTCTGCCATTAGAGCCACTTCAGCTTTCTTTTATTTTGTGAGTTGAAGCTTCCTGGAGTATTAGTTGGCATCTCTCTTCTTTGGGAGAGTGCACTCTCTGGCATAATGACCTGGTTTCCCACAGTTAAAGCACTTGGTCGGTTCTTTGGTGTTCTTGACTTCGGAGGTCTCAGATCCACGTTCTTTGTTCTTTGAGCTTGAGGTTCGAAGTCGATTGGCTGATGATGAGGACTTCTTCTTGAAGTATTGTTTGCTCATCATTTTTCCAATGAGAGCCAACTGCTTTCACAGTGATTTCATGTTTGGCTCCATGCCTGAGTTTGATTCGACTTCAGACTCTGAGGGGGTAGGAGGCTTGATTATCTTCTCTTTTCGTGATATAGAACTTCTCTTCTCTGAGACTAAGGCAACCGTGTCTTCGATAAGTTTGCCCTTCTGCTCCTTCTGGATCTCGCTTATATCTTCCTCGTGTTATGCGAGATTGTCGAACATGACGTGGATATCCAACTCCTCAAGATCTTTGTTTTGTCTTATTTGAGCAGATATCTCTGAGGGCAGAAAGGAAAGAAATCGTATGTTGGTTTCCATGTCGTCTTTGTGATTTCTATTTTCCTCATCGCATTCCTCTGGTTTAGCTCTGAAGGAGTCGTATGCTGTGAGAATATTAGCCTTCTTGGCCTTGATACCGATTTCTGTCCTTTGCATCATCTTATGCAGCTCATCCCACATTCCCTTTGCTGTAGGAATGCTGTCGATCTTGCGATAAATGTCGTTTGGGATGCCCTGCATTAGAGTGTTCTTGGCTATCAGATCAGCCTTAGCTCTCACTCTTTCCTCTGCGGTGTATTGTCTAGGATCTTTGAGTCGTCTAGAGGCTGGAATTAGAGGATTAGCAGTGTTGTCACCGGGTACATTTACCCAGAACTGAGCTGGACTTTGCTCAAGTGATAAGAGAAGGTCTTCTGCTTGATCTTTTAGCTCTATAAGTTCAGAAAGCGGCTTCGCCATGTTGTGCATTCGCCTCTTGAGCATCCATTTCTGTTTTTCTTGAGTTGATGTCGGATCTTCGTTTGTTGTTTTGATGAGTTGAAGAATGATGTGACGTGCTTCACAAGTAGCAAATTTGTTAGTAGCGTTTGATTTTAAAAGAATGATCGAGAATTATTTTTGATTCAATCATTACAGTTTGATCAAAAATAATTTTGTCGATTAAGAATAGTGTTACTGATATTGCACGCCAGGTACTGTTCGAGAAAAATTTATCGAGCGAAAATAAAATTTCCATTCGAATGTAATTTTGCGAAGAGAAACTGTTTAAACAGTGAACTCAATCGACAAATTGACTCGTGAAGTTTTGATATTGAAATTTTAATCGTCGAAATATTTTGTTGACCGAAATTCAAAATGTAGACTTTTTCAAAATATTGACTCGAGAAGTTGACTAAATTTCTCGAGTGCACAGTTTCAATTTAGCGCTACATTTTCGATCGAAAAAATTTAGAAGATACGTGGCGTTGTTCAACATATCGGTCCGGTTATCAGACTGTAAACAATCTGATCCTGCTCGGTCCAAAGGTAGTCCGGCCTATGTATGTATCTTCAGTCAAATTGAATTTTGAAATTTGATCGAAATCCGGCAGTCGAGAAAGTGTTTCGATACGTTAATTGGTTTTGGTCGTCGAGAAACAGTACCCAATGGAGTTTCTCTCTGAGTCAAAATTAATAGGTGACTGAAAAAATTTTATGAACAAAAATCCCAAAGTCAAACAAGAAATGTCTGACCGAAAGTTTCTCGAGAGAAAAAGTTTTTCGCGAGGTCAAAATCATCAATTCTTGTAGAAAAATCTAATGCTCGAAATTTCTTTTGCTAAAAATGTGTGTGACAACAGCGACTTCAGTAGTAAATCAGTATTCTTAATTGAAAATTTTTTTGCACGTAGTTTTTCGATCGAGAAATAAACCCTGATCGAAGAACTTAGCGAGAAAAATTGAAATTATGCAAACAGTAACAGAATACGATTTAACATTGAATCCAAGCAGATACTGAAAATTAATCGATGAAACTACATGTATATGCTCGAAATCAGCTACTGATTGCTGACAAACAGAAGATTAAACATGTTCGAAGCAAATAATGTTCAATTTTGCAGAAATCAGAACACGTTCAAATTGTTCATCGCGCAAACAGTGAAATCTCATAGTAAATAATTCAACCTAAATCATGATTCTGATTGCTACCGATCTATTCCTGGTTGATTTAAGCTACTTATGCTAGCAGAAAAACATCAAATTTTACTCAGATAAGCACAGAATTAAGGAAATCAGATCGAATTTCATTTTCGCGCCAAACTGTTCTTCGATGGAACAGTACCAGAATCAAAATTCGATCCGAATTCTAACAATTTTCGATTCAAAACAAAACGAATCTGCTATGATACCAATTGCTAGGTCCTAACATATCAACTCTAAGATCCTAGACTTGAATCCTTAGTTAATCGATTAGAATTATGCAAAATCTAAGCTCGATCGAAAAAGTCTTTTGAAACCTTGAGAGAGAATCTGCCTAGTGAGATGAAGATTTTGTTGTTTCTCTCTGTAGAAATTGGATTACAAGCCTTTCGGATCAATATTCTAATATCTTCTATTAAGCACGATGTTTACAAATGTATTTATACCAAACAAACTTGGTATAAATAACATACAAGTCCTAATCTAAGGACAAATATAAGAAAAGCCCCTAACTACAGGGACAGCTAATTAAAATCAAAGCAATATTACAAGTAGTATTCTACAAGTCTCCGTATGCACCAGATCAACTCGAATGCAAACCAGACAAATCTTGGAAATGGGATTTCTCAGATCGGACAAAAGATCAGTCGAATCGAATAAAGCTCGCAAAACAAAAGCGATTGCTTCTCTCAGAAGCTTGAGCTGCTGAAGGTAATTTGATAGAAAATACAACTACAACAGCATTACCCCGAAAACTCCCAGGTTCGTAAAAATATTAATAAATAAAACAACGATGTCTTCTTCCTATCCCAATGCAAGTAATAGTTCACACTTGACAAAAAGCAAATGCACCATTTTCACACAGTCCTCAGTCATCAAGATGACAAATACCCAACACCCTTTTCAAATACAAAAACTCGGGCATCTTGTTACCTAATCATGGATCTGTTGCTTCAACTCTAGAAGAGGCACCTGAATTGAAACAACAAATGAAAGAAACTGAAAAATAGAAAATAAACATGGTAAAGACGACAACAATTTCAGACATAGCAAAGCTGAAATTAGATTAATAACACATTCAAATAAATCGCACCAAAAAAAATAAATTTCTTAAAAAGGGGCCAATTACTATGATAAACTACCTCAGTCTTTGAGGATCAGCTTGCCTTTAGAAGAGGCTACATGTGCAAGCTCTGCAGCCATAATTGTTAACTTACTAACAAAGAAAACATAACTAATTTGTCCAAATGTTTAATAATGAATTTGTAACCAAACATTTTTTTATTTTTTTCTAAAAACGTGAAAATAACTAACAGAAGTCACAAACGTTTGAGATGAAATAGATAAAAGAACTTCTCGAAAGGCTTGAACAGGTTCCCTTAAGGAAGATTCAAACAGAACCTTTGCTAACTCCAGGGTAGATTCCACCGGTCATCAAGAGCCCTCTTCATGCATTGGATTGCCCTTGTTGGAGCCCACAATATAAGCTGAAATATATATATATATATATATATATATTAATCAAAACGATCAATCATATCATATTAATATGAAACAATTTAGCTTCCAAAACCTTTCCAAGAAGTGAATCGTAGCTCGATGGAACCACATAATCAGGATATACATGGCTATCTAGAGTACAACCAATTTCATATACGAAGAAAGATTCCATCGAAATAATACATGTTTGTAACGAAGCTTCTCTCCTTTAGCTACACAAATCTGCTCTTCAATTAGGTCAACCAAGGATATCATCTCAGTTACATGATGCTAAACTATCATTTCATATGGTTGAAGAAAACGTACACATGTCACCAAGATTATCACATTATGTGTCTCCAGTCCTTGACAGAGGGCGTAGCTCTCATGAACAATGCCGCTGCTCCACCTTTGAGCATATCAACGTTCGATTCCCATCAAGTGACATGGCTTTTAATGATTGGAGACTTCCCATGTCCGCAGGGAGACGCGTAATAATTTTGTCATTCACAATCTGCAATGAAGTTACTAATTTATTCACAATTCACATAATCTCCTATGTGAAGCATACAATATATGATCGTCGATATCACTTACCAGTCGTTGCAAGTTGATCAATTTTTCAATTTCCACAAGGATTTCAGGTGAGAAAGAGCGGAAAATGGCATTAGAGATAGAGAAGCTCTCAGTAACTAAGACATTCCTAAAAATGTCTATATTCTGCACGCATGCTTCATACATAAACATAGAGTAATGACCTCGTACATTTAGTAAACATCTCACCATGTCTGAGCATAACAATAATGGATAAAAATCAAATCATTGAGACAATACCCAATTCCCTGTCTGGTTGAGTGTTCTCACTAATCGCTCCAAATCAATAATTCGCCGGGCAAAGTCTGCGATTACCATCGACGACGATTTCCTCATCCATGGGCTCATCAGCTGCTAACGCGCCCATATCCACGAACCGCCGCACCGTCATACACGCAGGTGGAGGAGTTCCCGGCCGCCACCTCTCTGGTCGACGATTAGGGTTTGCAGAATCACTCGGAGCAGAACAACGGCGGTAGCACGGCCAGTGCACATAGGCGGCGATCCATTCAAAACCCTAGGCCCAATCCCAGCCTGGCTCGTCACCGTGGTTGGCCCAGAGGTTGCCCTCGCTGCAATAATCACCCGATCAGCGTCCGCCACCACCTCGTCAGAGGCCTGAACCCGCGAACCAGCCTGATCACCCACCATATTTGGTCTGCCATCCGCCATAGACGTAGAAACAGCCATACAAGATCGTCCTCCATCGCCGGAACGCCCCGTCCCAGCACCTTGAACCGTGGCTTGCAAGGCACGGAATCGCTCGGCATCAAAGCACAATGCAAAATCCGGGTAAGCCTCACGTAAGGCATCCAGATCCGGCATCACTGGGCCTGCCCTTGCCTCCGCCGCCGCGTCGCCGATACCATCCTGATCGCACTCCCTTCCCACCGCCGGAGCCGTAGATGCAACATCCTCCGCCATCAGATCAAGGCGTCAGATCACGTACACTCGATCCCTCCCCCCACCAGATCAGTGAAGAAGGATAGCAGAATCACCGGCCGGCCAAGGTTGGCCAGAGACGACGGTGATCGGACGTCAAAGTCAAAGTCGCTAGGACGGGGGTAGATACGAACCACCCACCTAGGGTTTCTAAATCTGATCGGGTGCTTGCGGCGGCCGTGGTGCCTTCTCCGGCGTCATGGGCTGAGGTTGTGACGGGGAATGCCCCGCTAGGAGACGGCTCTGGCGGATCGACGGGGGAGCGGTCTGGGTTTGATGGGACGAGAGGGTTTATCCCGCGTCATGGGGCCGTGTTCTCATGGCTGGGGCCTGGTACGAATATGGCGACAGGCCAGGCAGATCCGGCATCCTACGCGGCGGCTGTCCAACGAGCTGGCCCATCAAGTCCATATGTGCCATCGCAGACTATGGCATTATCATATACGGCACCAACTGTAGTGAATGGAGTGGCTAGGGTGCGATTGACGGCGGAATTGGCACGGCGAGGGTGCGACCGTTGGCAGCATACGCTTGTGTGCTACTTTCTAGGGCGCAAACCATATTTTCCCTTTGTTGAGCGGCACTTTCGATCAATTTGGAAGGGCCTCGTTGGACTACGGACAACTATTAACGGGTTCTTCATGTTTAGGTTTGAGACCTATGAGGCTAAAGTTGGAGCTTTAGAGGGGGGACCTTGGCAAGGGCAACCCCTATTCCTCGAACCGTGGTGCCCCCGCATGTCATTCGCACGGAGGGAGTTGGTGGAGGTGCCGTTGTGGGTTAAGCTACGGAATGTGCCGTGTGAGCTGTGGACGCAAGAAGGCCTTGGGCTGGTTGCGAGTGCTGTTGGTCGTCCATTGTTTGCGGATGGCATTACGGCGAATGGGGAACGACTGGATTATGCACGCATTTGTGTCATGAAGCCTCTCTCTGAGCCGTTTTGTGAAACTTTTGAGGTGTTGATCCAAGGCGAAGGTGAGGAGGAAGATGCTATTGTTCATGTCCAGGTGGAGTATGACTGGAAACCGTCTCCGTGTTCGTACTGTACCTCATGGGCACATGGGGTTGCCCATTGTCCCCAACAACCGCCCAAGCCGGCCGAACCAGCACCCATGCCGAGCGATGTGCCGGGGCGGGATGTGGCTGCGTCTCTTGTGAAACCGCGGGCGAACACCGGTATGTAGCATAGGTTGGGCCGGAATCGTGATAGGCCGGCCGGGCAGCGGGCTAGGCCACGGCGTCTGAGTAGGACCGATGGGCCTCGTCGGATGTTACCAAACCCGCAAGATGAATGGCGGCACGTGCGGGCCAAGGGGAAGGCAGTCTTGGTCCCGTCCAAGGAGGGAGGAAGCGATAGCCCGTCTGCCGTGTTTGGGAAGGGGAGGGGAGCCGGACGCGGCCCCTAGATGCCGATGTGCCCTCGACGTCGGGCGGTCGGAATCGATTTGATTTACTTAGCTCATTGCCTGAAGTGACTGACTTGACTATCTATACGGGCCCTAAAGCAGATGCAGCCCGCAATGGGGTGCCTTTATGTTAGGCGTCGGATCATGGAATGTGCGTGGTCTTAATAAGCAAGGCCATAGGAGGGCGGTGGGGGAGTTGATTTCGCGAGAGAGGCTGTGTATGATTGGACTGATCGAGACACGAGTGTCGGAGTCTAATGCTAATTTTATATCGACAGGCATTAGGGCTCATTGGAGATGGTTCTTTGAGTATGATGACGGCCCAGCGTCGCGCATCTAGGTAGGTTGGGACCCATCGGTTCTGACGGTGGGGGTCCTTGGTTTGTCAACTCAGGCTATCCACTGCCGGGTCGAATCATTGGTAACAAAGGAGACAGTTTTTATTTCCTTCGCTTATGGGAAATCAAGGAGGGATGAGAGGGTGTTCTTATGGGAGGAATTGATTTCTATGTCTGCAGTTCGGATGGCGGATGCATGGATAGTAATGGGGGACTTCAATGCTATTTTACATCCGGACGAGGGAAGAGGGGGATCGACCCCTATTCACGATATGGAGGACTTTCGTGCATGCTTAGTGAGTGCGGATTTATTGACATTACCGACGATGGGCCAGGTCTTCACTTGGTATAATCAACAACGTGTTGATGCCGGGATCTGGAGGCGCTTGGACCGGATTTTGGGTAACCCGCAGTGGTTTGCCAGATTTACGGACGCCTTCTGTCGTTGTGGTTTGCCTGCGACCTCAGATCACTCGCCTGTCCTATTAGGGGCCACTGTAGTGTGACAGCATAAGGTGATGTTTCGGTTCGACAACTTCTTGGTGAAGGATCCGAGGTTCTTCGATTTGGTCCAGAAGGTGTGGGGGGTTCCTATTACGGGGTATCCCATGTTTGTGTTGGTAAGACGGCTGAAGATGTTGAAGCCTTCTCTCCTGGGGCTGCGACGGTCGAAAGGGGATTTGACGGCAAACGTCACGGAGGCAAAATATTTTCTTGATATTGCACAGGATTATGCTACACGGTACCCAAATGAGGAGGCCTTTTATGACCTTGAACGGATATGCCGAACGTTATATGCGAAAGCGGTGATGGTTGAGCAGTCGGCATTGTCACAACGGGCTAAGCTTGCATGGCTCAAGGACGGTGACCAATGCTCGTCATACTTCTTTCGTAGGGTAGCCATGCGCCGGGCTGCTAATCGGATTTGGTCTTTGGAGACGGCCACGGGAACCCTGCTGGAGGAGCCGGATGAGGTGGAAGGCGAGTTGATTGGGTTCCATCAGGACTTATTGGGTCAGTCTATGCACTCGGCGCCGATTGCAGATTCTGACGTGCAGTGCGCTGTGGTACGGTCGCTTTCCCCAGCGAATGCTACCTCCATGATTGGCGTAGTAACTAATATGGAGGTTCGGACGGTGCTCTTCTCTATGGGGGATGAGAAAGCGCCTGGCCCTGACGGGTATACAGTTGCGTTTTTTCGAGCGGCATGGGGCATTGTGGGAGACGCGGTACATGACTTCTTCGTTACGGGAAGGCTTCTTAAGGGGCTCAACAGCACACTCATCACGTTGATCCCTAAGAGGGATGCACCTAGGCGGGCGACTGATTTCAGACCCATCTCATGCTGCAATGTACTTTACAAGGTGATCTCCAAGATCCTGGCCAACCGACTGAAGATACATCTGCCTTCGTTGGTGCACGGCTCTCAGACAGCGTTTATACCAGGGCGCCGCATAAGCGATAATGTGTTGCTGGCGCAGGAGTTGCGCCTAGGGTATAAGTCCAAGGGTCGCCCGCCACGAGATGTTCAAGATTGACTTGGCGAGCGCCTACGACAAGGTCGAGTGGGGCTTTTTGCTGTCGGTGTTACACGCCATGGGCTTTCACCCTACGTACATTGGTTGGATTCGCGCATGCCTCACGACTACAGCCTTCTCGCTCAACTTGAATGGGCAGGTGGTGGGGTTTTTTCAGGGAAAGAGGGGTCTGCGACAGGGGGATCCCATTTCGCCCTATCTTTTTACCTTGGTTATGGAGGTTCTTCAAGGCTGCTCACGAGATATGTTTCGGAGGAACCTCGGTTTCGATACGGCGATGTGAGGAACTCAGACTGGTCTCGTTAGCGTTTGCGGATGACCTCCTTCTCTTCAGCCATGTGGACGAGGCATCGGTTGGGGTGCTGAAACGAGCGTTGGATGAATTTGGAAGGTTGTCAGGGTTACATCCTAACCCTGATAAGAGCGAGATGTATCTTTCTTGCCGAGCTGAGGGTCTGACGGCGTCGTTTCAGGCCCTGATGGGATTTCGTGTGGGCCATCTGCCGGTTCGTTACTTGGGGGTGCCGCTTATCACTTCACGCTTGACGATTGATGACTATGCCCCACTCCTCCAGAAGGTGGATCAGCGATTAGGGTCATGGCTCAATCGCTCTTTATCCTATGCGGGCCGCCTGCAACTGGTGAAGTCGGTGTTGCAGGCTCTTCATGCGTATTGGGCGGGAGTGTTCCTGCTCCCTAAAGGCGTGGTCAATTCCTTGGAAACGCACTTTAGGAAGTTCTTGTGGGGAGGGGGATCAGCTAAGGTGGCATGGGATGTTATGTGTCTTCCCGTGAGAAGGGGGACTGGGACTAAGGTCTATCGCGGTCGACAACAAGGCTTTAATGCTGAAGCACTTGTGGAGCGTTCTTAGCAGAACACCGGGGTCGATTTGGGTTGAATGGCTTTATGGGACGCGGCTGATGTCTCGCTCGATTTGGGACCTCCGGGTATCGGCGAATGACGCTTGGAGCTGGAGGAAGATGCTACAATTGAGACCATTGATCCGATCTCTGATTACATTCCGTGTTGGGGACGGGTCCACGATTTGCTGTGGAAGGATCCCTGGCTGCTTATTACTCCATTGATTGAGCGTTTCCCTCGGGGTCCTGTTGCGATGGGTCTACCACAGGATGCAAGACTTAGTATGGTTATTGATGCGCATGGGTGGAACTGGCCTGGGCAGGGGGCGGTTGAGTAAATTGAGATCAGCCGTCTACTCCCGAGCGTTGTGCGTGGGTCTCGAGATGGGGTACTATGGAAGGGTTCGGACGGGACTATGACGACTCGGTTGGCTAGGGACGCGATGCAACATAGGAGACCACCTGTCTGCTGGGCTGCACTGTTTGGGGGCCCTTTGAAGGTTCCTAGGCACGAGTTCATTCTTTATTTGGGTTTGCAGGATCACCTCTCGACTAGGGACAAGCCGGATTGCTCAGCGGGCGGGAACTCCAGCTTGTGCCTTTGTGATGAGTTGCACTTTGAGACGGCCCAACATCTCTTTTTTGACTGCCCATTCCCACGGCAATGCCTGCGGCTTTTGCGGCGGCGGATTAGGTGGATCTGGCCCTATCAGGCATGGAGCACTGGTATTCAGTGGGCGGCCTCCCGGTGGCGAGGGAAGCATCTTTTACAGGCTGCTTATCGACATGTTCTTGCCTCTCTTGTTTATCATACTTGGCAGGCAAGAAATAGACGCTGGAAGGAGGGATCATCACTACGCCTCACAGGCTGGTAGGTAGTGTTCTTGATCTGGTTATCATGCGCATTGGTGGTACGCCCGCCAAGTACGAGCTGCATCGAGTGGCCATACGCAGACTTTGGCGTGTGGCTTGGTAGGCGTTTTTCACTTGCGTAGTTGAGCTTTTGCTTGTGCCCAGTAGCATGTTACTGGTTTGATTGCGGAGCTCGTCTCCGGCTCACTTTGTACATACTTTTTGCTTATAGGGGCATTACACACAAAAAAAAGTCTGCGATTACAATCAAGGAAAGGCAATCAAATTCAGAGACACGCATATAAATAAGATGAAAATATCTACACGATTCTATTGAATTTCGTTGAATCCAGAAATGAAGGCAAACCCATATATGTTGGTATAACTAATGAACAAATACGCAAGAAATTAAATCTATGTATGCGTGTTTGTGGGCCAAAAGATTGAACGGGCGTTATTTTGCAAGACTGAGCTTCATATTAATTGAATGTGTTTGTAAGACTGTTTACCTGCCTGTTAAATGGATGCATTAAATACGAAGTATGATGACCTTTGATATATCACCCAACGGAACACATAACTCACCGGCCAGTTTTGCAAAATAAAAATCAAAGCTCTTGGTATACCGTTTAGGCGACACAGTAGCAACACCACCGCCAGCACCAATTGAGACGCCGCTGCCGCCCACCAAGGTCTCATCCATAGTCTCCCGCCAATATTCTTCAACCTATTCAGTCAGGCAAAACGCTATTCTTTAGGTCGGACTTATCCTTCCTCCTCAGACCCGAGCATCGCAAGATCATAAAATAATAGAATAGTTAACCAAATGACCATGATATCTATCAGAACATTAATTTTCTTCCATTAACAGGATACAATTATCAATTAAGATTCCTCATTTTTTCCCATCACCTAAAGTGATTATGTCCCGTACCTAAACATCACGCCCCTAAACTAAGCCTCTTGTTGATGAGCCTATCGTTTCCGACGCCTGAGCCGCCTTTATCAAAGAACGCACCCATCGTTTCCAAAACCTGAGCCGGCTTCCAATAAGTGTCTATATCAAAAAAAGCATATGAAAATCTCTTGAATGAGGAAAAATGATCTCGCATCAAAAGAGGAAGACAAAAGGTTGTCTATAATTGAATCGAGCAAACCTGAAAATACTTTGCGTAGCTTTTCACAATCTTCAGCCACAGATGCAACTTGTTATGGAACACATAGCGTAGATATTTTCATCTCGATTTCTCCTTTGAGGTGTGATAGTGGAGAGAAGTTGAAAAGCGATATTAATGAGATGACAAGTTTTGTGAAAAAAGCTTGAATACCACCACCAGCGTCGAATCGTCCCCAATTTCAGCCGTGTATCTTCTTATACGTATGTGGCCTCACCGCCCCCAAAAATGGCCCAAGATTCAGCGAAAACCACCTTCCATTGTTCAGGCCGGCATCACAACGCGAAGCTCCTCTCATGAAGCTCATGGCAGAAATTGATTTTAAAGTAGAGCTACAAATATGAGTTGTCGTTTGGTCGTCCATCGAGTGGATATGATCCACCCATTTTCCCAAAACCAAATCCAATTCCAAGAAGCCTCTTTAATTACTCATGTACAAAAACCTACAGAAATCAGGACAGAATAAATTAAACCAAAATTTCCTCCCAAATTGAAAAAACAAATCTATACATCGTTATTCACCTGTTGAAGAGTCGCCTTTTGCTTTCTTTGTTCGATCGATCAATATCAATTATTTGGGAGCTCACATTCGAAGAACGTGAAATGTAACTCAACGCATGCCTAATTGAAACCACAAATAAACCCAGATAGGTTATAACATGAAAAAGAAAAACTTACAAAATTCTAATATGCAACAGATCAATACCTTTAAAGAAATTGTGCGTTGGGAGTTTCAATTGAAGATGAGCAAGCCGAAGAAGCTTAGCAGACCAAGAAAGCCGAACCAAAAATAGAATGTAATATAAGGGCAAGGTCGAACATCTGTTTATTTAGCAGTAAAGATAAGAAAAGCATATGCAAAAATAAGCTGCGTTTACTTGTCATCGTCTTGATCAGTAGCAATCAGATCCATCACCACACGCTTTATGCTCCCTTCATTCTTCTTCAGCAGATCCTTGTTCATCTCAATGTCATGGAAACCTACGATTAGGGGCGACAATGTTAGTGCACAGACGGAGCAAAAAATAAAATCAAAATCGAACCCACCATTTCACCACAAATAGACCAAGATAGATCATAACATGAAAAGGAAAAAATTAACAAATTGAAATATGCAAGAGATCGATACGTGTAAGGCCACACTGCTCTCATCTACATCGATAACGTCGTCGTCGTCATCGTCATCATCTATGATCTCTGTAAGGATCTTGCATCCTCTGCATCTCCAATGCCCCAAAGACACCGTATACACTGCTCTCATCTACATCGGAGTCACGCTGCTTTTGTTTAATAGTGTGTTACCTCATTTCGAGAGCTGAGCACAGGTAAAACCATCCTTCACAAATCTCTACCCGCATCCCTAAATCTGTAATAATCCCCGACGACATTGTACACCTGATGCAAAATCCTCTTCCTCGCATAACCAGTGATTCAATCCTTGTCTCCCTCCAAACGCGCCCTGTAATAAATCTGTAATGAATTACCACAAGTCAGGATAAGAAAAGAAAGATACCAAGATAGAGTTCACCAAAAGAAGCAGTCCCAATTTTGCCTCCAAACTTCATAAGACTGCAAACGACTGTAAGACTGTTATTTGCGCTTTGGAAGGCTGCAGGAATATGTAAGGCTACAAACTTTTTAAGATTGCTTCAATAAGACTGCGAACAACTATGATAATGCTTACTTACACTTTGGCTATTTTGAAGACTGCAGTAATTTGTAAGAGTGTACGGCTGCGAACTTCGTAATACTGCAGTAATTTGTAAAAGTGTACAACTGCGAACTTCGTAAAACTGCAGTAATTTGGGTGTATGATTGCGAACTTCGTAAGACAACTTCAATGTAAGGCGACATTCAAATGTAAGACAGCTAACTTTTGTGATTTCAGTTTTCGAAAACTGCAGTAATTTGCATGACTATATGCCTGCATCTAAGCTGGAACAACTTGCAAGACTGCAGTAATTTGACTTCGTAAAACTACAGTAATTTATAAGGGTGTATGATGGCGAACTTCGTGTTCAATGAACGTTCAAACCTAAGACTGCTAACTTGTGCGATTTCAGTTTTCGAAAACTGCAGTAATTTGACTATATGCCTGCATCTAAGGCTGTAACAACTTGAAACATATCATGCTACAAACAAACAAAAAGTTCCTTTCACTCATTAATAAAAAGAGAATCATAAATCATTAAGTATATGTGTCAACATATAGAGAATCTCCCAATAGATAAAGATTTAACCTTGATGTTATCAGCATAAGACAATAGCTGAAAAAACACCTATGTTCATAAGCTCGCTAACAAACTAAATTACAACACATGAAGTGGTAAAAAGAAAATAGTCGAACACCGCCTTAAAACCCAACAGTTTCATTCCCATCATTTTTATGGACCCTTTGGTTAAGAATCACCGTCCTCCACTGCGAGCGTGGATGTACTACTTGGACTCAAACACGATAGTTTCTTGAATAAAACAAACTGTCACCAATGAATCGTCGTTCATACGCCTTTCGGCATCTTTTGGCGTAACCCCAGAGGACTCGCCTACCATTTTTTGTTTAAAGCACACAACTCTCGTGAAGGCCTTTATTAAAACACTTCAAAGACCTATCTCGCTATGACGACACAGAGCAACATAACGTTGAGAAACCTATCTTTTAACGCATATTTTTTCTATGTATCGTGTCCCAAATAAGTTCAAGAATACCATCAAAGAGGTTAATGAGACAAAAGACTTGGCTAGGCAAGAACCCAGTGGTGAGCGCATTCATAGTTAGATCAATCCCTGAGCTTGCATTTGGATTACTGTTTACCTATTCCTCGAAGTTAGTTTGATTTTCTCTTGCAAGAGTCAAATCTGTGACATGCAAACATATTAGAGAAGAGATTATAACCCACTTTATGAAGTGAATACTGTTTGTTTCGGATAAGCACTAATAATAAATAGAGTGCCATCCCCTCCATTTTTGAGGTAAACTGACCACCACATTGCTGCTTTAGCTTTGTGAGATACTTCTCTCATGCTCATCGTTGGCACTTCTGTCGAATCACTATCGTCAAGCCAACCTTTTTTCTATCGATAGGAAATAAAATATTACCACCTTTACGCAAAAACGAAGGCAACAAACACCTATGTGCGGTGCCAATCTCCCCTCTAAAATTTAGCAAATAAATTCTTATCGCCAATATAAGCTAACCACCTGAAAAGCATAAAAAGCCCGGTCAGTAGCTCTTTAAATTTATACTATATTTTCAGGCAAAATCAAAGAGGAATACACATGAGAGACAGTAACATGGGGATGAAAAGAAGCAGTTAACCCCAAACAATACGTGTGACGTACCATTGGTGTATATGGGAGAGGCTCATAAAGTACATGTTGGTCCTCGTTCTATTGACGTTGATTTCCAATCAGTTCGACCAATTGTTTAAGGCTATTTCGTAACGGTGTACTTTCATCTCCACTTGCTTGTACGCTGCATCTGAGTTACTAAACGATCCTAACCTGATACAACAAATTATCGAAATTAGATCCACCGAGGATGTTCGATAGTATTGGCCTACGATGGTTTTTTTTCTTTCTGTACTTACAGAAGTGTTATAGTTTGATATGTCCACCAAATATAGGTGTCAAAGATGAGGATATCTGCAGCACTCCATTGCTTGGCGTGCTTTCTGATCGCCTCGATTCTAACTACGTATACATACACCTCCTCATCATCAGTCAAATGATTAAGACTGAAGATTCGAACCATGAGCCGAACAAAAGGTATCAAGGCTGCTAATTGTTCACCACTCCAACAAATAATGATGCAACATATACAATAAGACTCAAATTAAAAAGGTATCGAGCATTTTAATGCCCAGAATGAGCCACTGAAAGTGAAACATTAACCCCAAAGAATCTCCTAAACTGCACAGTTCTTATTATTTTCTCACCAAGAAAATAGGCAAGACCCTCGAGCCCCACGGGATCACTGAAAAAGCCCGCACGGATATCCATTGGTGCCGCGCACTAATCAAGAAAAACAGGCAAACATCAATAATTCTATAAGCTAAGGTTTCAGGCAATCGATTTCAATAAGATATATTACACACTTTATCAGTTTTGGGGTCACTGATAAGAAGAACAAAGTAGTTGTTCGGCCAGTAGTAGGAGTGAATGAAACTCCGGATTCGCTAGAATCAGGATCGATCGAGCTAATTGCCCCTCGTAGCCCTTTCTTGGTTTCAGGAACAAGGTCCTCCTATTCATTGAACTTGCAATTTGTTCTCCATAATGATCCCAAGGTTTTAAAATCAGGTTTTCGAACCGGACCGGAAATTATAGTAGTTTAAGGATTAGTGGTTTAATCGGTATAAAATCAGAATCAAACCGCACAAAAACCGGTGCCTCAAAATATAGAAAAAAATTATATTTATGAATAAATCGATCAAATAAAATATTGGACTATTAAAAACTAATTATAAAATGAAATTTCATAAATTAAATTGATAAACTAGGAGGTCAAAAATTAAACAAACATAAAATATATTGGAAAATCAGAAACTGATTGTAAAATAAAGTGCAAAAAAAACTAATTCAATAATGTTCACATATAGATTTGAACCCATAACCTTTAGGAAAAGAGTCTGTTAGGAAATATTTTGTAGTGTTCAATTTCATTATATTATCTTTGTTGGTTAGCTTTATTAAAACTTTGGACTAGTTCTTAGTTGGGTTAGTTCTTAGTTATTCATGTAATGGGCCTTCACAAGGGCCCAAGTATTATATACCAACTTGTGGTATAAATACTGAAACCCTAACACATAGTTAGGTGTGCTTGTGTGTGAAGATCAAATAAACAATTTTAGAGTGAGAGAGTCTCCTCAAGAACACCACCAAGCCCCACACGCCCCGAACCTAAATCTCGATCTTTAGGCGTGTTTAATCCGTCCGAAGTCGTATTGTTGGTGAAATCTCGGACCAACAATTGGTATCAGAGCCCAACGCGACCGGATTTGCGTGTTTCGAGCAAGATTTGAGTGAAAAATTATTTTCGTCACTTTCGGTTTTTGGGCGATTTCGACCTCGATTTGTTGTTTTTAGACATCCCAAAGGTTGATTATGTGTTTAGGAATGTTTTTCTGAAGTTTTGGAACAAGTTTCGTCGATTTTGAGTGAGATTTGAGCGAAAACGAGCCATTTTTCTGGTAAAAGTCGCGCTGCCCATGCTTTGTTCTTGGCCGAGAAATTTTCTTACCCGAGAAAATTCTTAGCCGGGAAAATTTCGCTGGCCGAGAAACTTTCACTGCCTGAGAAATTTTATCAACCCGAGAAACTTTCACTGCCCGAGAAAGTTTTGCAAAACTGAGAAATTGTTTTTCAAATCCGAGAAATTTCGCAAAACTGAGAAATTTTTTTTAGTCCGAGAAATTTTCTTAAACTGATTAAATTTTCAAAACTGCGAAAATATTCAAAACTGAGAAATTTCTCAAATCCGAGAAATTTTCAACTGAGAAAATTTACACTTCGAAAATTCTCAACCTGAGAAAATTTCATCTGAACTAACTTCCACCTGAGAAAGTTTTTCAACCTGAGAAATTTCCAAACCGAGAAAGCTTCATACCTGAGAAAATTTTTATACATGCGAAATTTCTATACATGCGAAATTTTTATACATGCGAAATTTTACTTTAAATGTGAATTTTCTCTCGACATGCGAAAATTTTCAGTACATGCGAAAATTTCTTGTGAATGCGAAATTTCCGTGCTATATGCGAAAATTCACTCTGAATGCGAAATTTCCTTATTTTCGCGACTCACTCTCACAACGAAATTTCTCGGGACAACATTTTTCGCACATTTTCACACACCATTTTTCGCACCCCCCGAGAAATTTGCACCCAACCTTTAAACTTGATCCAAACACACCTTTTAGCTTCAAATCTTGCAAAAATCACTCTATAAAAAATACACATAAGCGTTTTTTTTTTACAACCAAAATTTCTGGCCCCCCCTCGGATTAAATAAGGTTTTAAGGGGCAAAAAAAAAAATTATATCATTGGATAGAGAAAAATTTTCTAAGGCCATTGGACTTCGTCTATTTTACACTTTTAAAATTTTCCGAAATAAATTTTTCTGGACCAAAATTTTCGGTATAGACGACGTTGTTTTGTGAAATTTTGAAGGCAAATCCAAAACGCGGCAACGATCACCGTACCCAACAATCGACCTAGGACGATATTGGCACATTATAGAAAAAGTTTAGGTCACCCCCAAACTTTTCGGAGCGGAATTTCCAAATGCCAACACTCCCAGCATGTATGGTACCCGGGTTGCTCCACATACATGACTGGTACACGACGTGAGCAACCACACTCCGGCATGAATGGTACATGGGTTGCTCCACATTCATGACCGGTATGCACTGCGAGCAACCAACCCCATCGTGCACGTTACACGGGTTGCTCCACGTGCATGAAGGGATGTCAGAGAAGCGAGCAATCATCATGACTTCTGTACAAATCCGTGCAGAACCCGGACCTACAAAGAAGGGTTGACAAGAGATCAACCAACCATCAGTGGGCGCGCCATCCAATCTTGATGCTTTGGCGATGTGGATCTCTTGTACCAGACTCCACCGTCCACCCACTGCCATTCATTCCACCATGGTGCGCTACATGGAGACGTCCTAAGCCACCGTGATCCTCTTTACGCCCTCACCACCACCACCACCTGACGAGTCTCAGAAGTGTCTGATCAACAGTTTTGGGCCACCCTCATCGACATCACTCGTGGTCGCCTTTCAACGTGTTCACGCCACGCCACCATAGTTCCCATGGATCAGTGAAACCCCCATGATCCTAACCCAGGAACCAGCCTACCCTAGCCTCTCTAGTGTAGGTATAGGTCGCGCGACATCCTCCTCCACGCAAAGATCCAATCAACGATCTCGGGAGGATGAAGTAAGTCGCTTGCAGGAGTTGCGAACCAACGACGATATGATCGCACTCCTCTGTCATATCTCACCATAACCCGGACCTCGCCCTTAGGTACAGGAAACGACTCGTTCGTTTCCCGAGTAGAAGTCGCGGCATCTGGTCCAACCGCGCAATTAACCCCTCCCAACCACTCAGCTATCCTTTCGCAGATAGCTGTTTCATTCGCACAAGAGGAACCACGTTAGCCATCACCGCCCCACTTGGAGACGGTTGATGTTGAACATGCAGTGCTCCGCCTCTCACTGCACCTCTTCCACTCACATAGAGTCTAGTGTCCTCACCCACCGAAATTTTCCACTTTCTAGGACACAAACACTCTTTACGCACCACAGGTTCTTCGTGAACTTGCCCGAACGCTTGATGACGTCCTTGTGACTGAGAGCGGAAGACCCACGACAGCCACCCTCACCACAACTGTCGATGGGCCACGGATACGAGCTTGTCTCATCGTCTGTGCGAACGGAAAGCCTTTGTGGCTCTCCGGTTCTTTGTGTCCTGTGCAAACAGGCGGCACATCGGATCGATGTTGTGACGACGGAGCGTCTTTGTGACCCCCGTCTGGTTAGTTACCCCGTTCGTGATGGAGCCCCGACTCATAGCAATCAGCGAGGAACTTACACATTCCATGCCGCGCTCAACGAGGATCTATGAAGGAAAAGGACCCATCACCGACACCACTCCACCACGCCTCCGCCTACGCCACCACATGCTGCTCCGTCTCTCCAGTGTTCAAAACTGAACCCGGAGGAACACCAATTGCTGCTACTCCTGAGAATCCCACTTGATTGCCTCACTCAACACCACATTACACCATCATCACCACCATCAACACCAGAGGAAGACTCAGACCTCGGACGACGTGACGATCCCGAAGACGGAGATCATCTCAAGGGGGAGCAAAGGAGAAGAAATGAGTTGAAGATCGTACAGCAGCTTCAGCAGCAACCATCATCCACCTCCGCTCACACCACCTATGCCACCTCTCACAACACCTACTCCACCACCTCCACCAACTACGCACCGCAGGAGGCTTCCACTACCTCCGCGCACATTCTTATGTGTCAGGCTATTATGTTCATAATGGAACACTCGAAGGAGCCATGGCACATCTCTTCCACCACATTCTGCCACTACTGCACTGACCACTCTGAAGACCGGGCTCCCTACTCTTGAAAGTAACATTTCAATAGAGCCTTGGCATACTTTTTACGCCCCACGCCTATCTTCTTCTGGAGCCAGACGAGTCATCTTCGAGGCCGAACTAGACAACTTCCATTCGAAGACGACAAATCCGGCACCAAGAAGAAGAAGATTGGAGAATCTTAACAAGTGAGTCCTAGCCGAGCCATCAATGCCTACGCAAGAAGAGGAGATATCCCTTGTAGGGGGAGTTTGCTAGGAATCGAGATCTCCAATATGCCCAACAAAGATATCCCGCGCTGAACTGAAGATTGAACACTAAGGGGGAGATTGTTAGGAAATATTTGTAGTGTTCAATTTCATTATATTATCTTTGTTGGTTAGCTTTATTAAAACTTTGGACTAGTTCTTAGTTGTGTTAGTTCTTAGTTATTCATGTAATGGGCCTTCACAAGGGCCCAAGTATTATATACCAACTTGTGGTATAAATACTGAAACCCTAACACATAGTTAGGTGTGCTTGTGTGTGAAGATCAAATAAACAATTTTAGAGTGAGAGAGTCTCCTCAAGAACACCACCAAGCCCTACACGCCCCGAACCTAAATCTCGATCTTTAGGCGTGTTTAATCCGTCCGAAGTCGTATTGTTGGTGAAATCTCGGACCAACAGAGTCCAACACCAAAACAATTGGGCCACACCAACTTATACGATTTTTACCTGTTTTGTTTTTATTTACTAGATTATGTTTTTCATTTTTATATTTTTTTTAAATTAACCTTGAACCGGACTGGACTCGGACCGGAATTCCGACCGGTTCACGATTTTAGGTCGGAACCGGCCGGTCCGGTCCGGTCCGATTTTTAAAACCATGAATGATCCTTCGGTACTTTCCTTTTTCATTTCTGGGTTTGATTATCTCTTCGTCTTCTGTTGCCGCTCCAAAAGTCATTCTTTTTGGGTTTTATCATTTCTGGGTTTGTCATCTCTAGTGTGAGTCTTGAGTCGACGACGAATAGCCCCTCAGATCAAATACGAAAGAATATAATTCACCTTCTCAAGATATTCAAAATAACATCATTAAAGCTTGCATTTGGTAATTCCATCTCCTAGGATGGTTACTTATCTCTTGGAGGAACAGTGAGGTGTGCAAGTGTCTGTAGAGAGAGTATCCATCAAAATAGAGACACGATAGAATAAAAAGGAATGAAGCAATAAGTAGCAACGATGTCTCTTTGATTCCGCAAGCACGTAAAGCATCAAAATGTTTGACATGAATTACTCCTTGATGCACGGAATAACATGTACTGTGTATCTAATAACATATGCTTAGTAGAAAATAACTTCTTGTAAGAAGTTATTACCACATTGGTCCATACTTGTAACATTAAAATGTTGTAAAATAACATATATTGGTCAGAAAAGAACAGTTAACGTTTTTTTATGTATAAGATACAAATAACCAGTAGACCTTGCCAACGCTCTTTTATACCAGTTAAAACCCTACACACAACGAAATACTTCAACCTAATACCATACGAAATCCCTAACTCCCCAAATCCCTAGAACCCCAAATCCCACATACCAAGAGTCGAGACGATGGGTCGGAAGAAAATCGTTCGACGATCTCCCCGAAAGCGGAAGATCGCAGTGGAAGACCACGCGGAAGATGCGACGGCAGGTGCTCCGACGGAACGACGAAATTCGGACAAACAACGAGGCCGATGTCAGCCGACCTACTTCCTTGACACGGTGAAGCCGATTCTTGACAGAGCGAAGGGTTCCCATAAGATGGAGGTGCGTAAGACTCCATTTGCTGCCTTCCTCTGCTTAAACAAATGCCAGATCCCGGGTGGGAGGTTGATGGGGGTGATGAAGAGACTTACTCCAGACGCAAAGAGTTTTCGAGTTGGCGAAAAAATTTGGTACCATTTTGTGCTTCTGAATTTTCGGTTTTCATGGGCCTTCGAGCCAAAGGGAAGTATGTAAGAAAGGGGATAAAATCCCCTACCTTGAGAGATGTTTTCCGGGCAGAAAGATGAGTGCATTATCTAGGAGCGATGTTATTGAAAAAATGGAAGAGTTAGCTGCGAAAAAGGACAGAATTAGTGTTGAAGATTTTACTCGCATGTATTTACTCCTTGTGTGTATGTGCATTCTGTTTCCGACGTCAAATTACCACATCCCCGAGTTCATTTTTCCATACGTTGAGCGGGTTGACGAATTTGATAATTATGCTTGGGGTCCTGCGGTGCATTTGTCTTTAGTGAAATCTATTCTTGAGAAGCCGAGGTACATTGAGGGGTGCACCATCGGCCTGTTGGTAAGTCTGTTTGTGCTTGTCATCAATGCTTTTTGTTATGCATTATTGTTCTTTTAATGTATCTTATATGCTTTTTGTAGGTGTGGGCGTATGAGCACATTCCGTCCTTGGGAAAGCAAGGACAGGTTGGCACTTTTCCTAGGTTCACCAGGTGGGTAGATCCAAATACGCTACCCACTGAAGAGGACATAGATGAATTGATCGAGAAATTTAACCCGTCCCAAGTTGTCCACCCCGTTCATATACGCGAGCAAGAGGTTCTGTTACCCTCGGGTTTTATAGTCAACGGTAAAATAACGTTGGATGACAAAGAACTCCCGCGAGCGATAAGGCGCGAAGGAGACAGGAGGAAGAATCCGGTCGGGTGAAGATAATCCGAGGGAAAAGGCTCCAGGAGAACTTATAAGGATAGCCCGATTAAGAACCCCTAAGTCGAGGTGGTCATCCCCGACGAGGAAAAGGAAGGAATCATCGGGCTCCAAGAGGAGGAGAGCCGCGGACGAGACAAGGCAGGAATCTCTGACGGGAACGAGCCGATCGAGGAGGGGGAAACAGAAGTAAGGATACGCCAGGCTATGACTCCTCGAGCGCTGAGGGGATCTGATCGGGAAGGAGAATGATAGGCCGAGTGTAAGGGAGAGGACCGAAAGACGACGCCTGACCAACACAGCCTCGCCCGAGCAGAGCGAGGCACGAAGAACGTGAGATTGTGGAGGAAGCACGGTCTCGTCCGAGCAGATGGAGCGCGAGCAGGATGAGGCATGGAGAACACGAGATCGTGAAGACGGTACGGCTTCGCCCGAACAGATGAAGTACGAGTAAAACGAGGCTTAGAGAACGTGGGATCGTGGAGGAAAGGCACGTTCTCAATAAGAGGTCCGCGAAAAACGTGGGCCGGGGTGGAGATTGGGTCAAGGTAATGAAAACGCGAGGTTAGTATAAATAGCGACAGTTAATTCACTTTTCAGGTATGCATCCAAACCACACAAAACTGATTTACGAACCAACTACCCATCTCCCACTCACTTTTCTGACTTAAGCATCGGAGGGGATACGCCGGCACCCATCCCGGCCCCCTTCTGACGTGTTTTCCAGTTTTTGAGTGCCAGGTAAGACGGAGACAACTAACGAGGAGCGATAAATCCACGCCAGAGTAAAAACGAGCGAGGGAACAACAAGCCCAACCGCCATCACCAAAAAGTCGTTTTACGCGGTCCACATCAATTGGCGCCGTCTGTGGGAACGACATCTCATTAACAACATGGTGGACACCGCAAACGACGTTCAACCACCGCCGAGAGAAGAAGAGAGGGAAACTGATTGGACGGAGGAAAATCATGAGGAGACGCGTGACGATGAAGGAGCTGAGTTGAGGAAATTAAGGGAAGAGATAGAGATGCTAAGGGCGGAACGAACGCGCAAAACTCGCGTACCGTCACCGCCACGATCGGAGACAGAAGAAGAAGAGGCGGAGCGATTGCGGCGCGAGGAAGATCATGCTCGGGCCAAGGAGCAAGAGAGGGAGGCAGAAGAGAAGACGTTGAGGACGGAGATCAACATTCTCTGGGCTGAGAAGAAGAAAGCATTGGAGGAAAGACAAACCCGGGAGTGGGAGCGAATGAGAGAGGAGATCCAAAAGCTGAAGGAGTTAGCCAATCCGCAAATGCCTCTCCCGATCCAACGAGGTTCCCCTTTTTCGGAAGAGGTCCTTAGTGTTCCCTTACCGAACAACTTCAGGTTCCCGGACATGAATCGTTACGACGGGTCGGGACCCCCGGAGGATCACCTGGCCAGCTTTGAGGGAAATGCCGCGTTATACCAATTAGGAGACGCCATTAAATGCCGAGTGTTCGCCACCACCTTCGCGAAGGGAGCCCAACAGTGGTTCACCATGCTGCCTGCGGGGGAGATTCGTAGCTTTGAGGACTTCACTCGGGCCTTTCTGAGGCAGTTCTCGAGCAGCCGTAGGAGACCTTTCTCAGCCGTAAACTTACTGAACATGAAACAAGGAGATCAGGAGAGCCTACGAGACTACCTAAAGCGATTCAATCGAACTATGATGGAAGTCCCGACTGCAACTCCAGACCTGTTGATTGGAGCTTTCCACAATGGGTTAAAAGAGGGAGATCTCTATCGGTCACTAGTGAAAAAGTACCCGACCACAGTGGAAGACCTGATAGTCAGGGTGGAAAAGTATGTAAGGGTGGAAGAAGCGCAGCACTTCAAAAAAGGGGATAAGAAGAGAGCGATTGGGACAGTGGAGGTTGCACGAGAGCTAGCCCGTCCACATGAATCAAGGGAAGAAAATTCCCGAGGAGAAATTCAGGGGAGATCCCGGCCAAACAATATTCAATGGAGGATGAGTAAGGCTCGGGCGTTGGAAATTTGCGAAGAAAGATACTTCATTAGAAGGCCAGCCAGAAGTAAAGAAGGACCCAGAAATCCCGTTTCAAAATCATACTGTGAGTTTCATCGGGAATACGGCCACACGACGGAGGCCTGCTTCCACCTTAACGACGAACTCGAAAGAATCATCGCAGCCAATCCTGAGGCCCGAGCCGAGTTGGTGACGGGGGGAGAAGCGGGCGCCCCGCGAAAGTACTTCAAGAGGGAATATGAGCAGAGACCATGGAAGAATCAAGCATATGCAAATGATAGACCGCGAGGCGGGTTTCGTGCTTCTCCCGAGCGGAGGCCATTCGACCACCGATCGGGCGGTAAAACCAATCCAGAGCGAAGAAACGACCGACGAACCCCGGAACGCCCCCGAGAGCCCACCGAGGTGCCTTTACCCCCGCGCAGGATCAATATGATATCGGGGGGACCCGCAATCGGGGATTCAAACAGAGCCAGAAAAGCGGAAGTAAGAAAACTCGAAAGTCTGGGGGTGACCTCGGCCCAAAGGCGAGCAGGACCCACCATCTCTTTTGGTCCCGAGGATTTCCATGGTGGAGATGACGTGCATGAAGACGCCCTGGTAATTCGAGCCGAAATAGCGAATCATGATGTAGGTCGAGTCTTTATCGATAATGGGAGCTCGGTGAATATCATCTTCAAAGAGACCATAGATCAAATGGAGTTGGGAGAGTATCAGATGGACCCTGTGGAAACGGCGTTATTCGGGTTCACAGGCCATGCCATTGAAGCAGTAGGGCTGATCCAGTTACCCCTGACCTTAGGATCGGGAGAATTAAAGAAGACCCGAATTGCCCCTTTCTTGGTTGTGGACATGTCTTCTTCGTATAATGTAATATTAGGACGTCCAGCGCTCAGTTCTTTTGCTGCAATCGCCTCAGCCCTACATCAGAAAATGAAGTTTCCAGTGGGAGACCGAGTTGGAGAAGTGCTGGGAGATCGGAAGATAGCGCGTAAATGCTACGTGGAAGAAGTAAGGATCGAGTTAAAATCGTTGAAAAGTTGCCGAGGGGGCCACCCCAGAAGCCGAGGAGCCCTCTACTCCGTACATGCCCTTCAAGAGGTAGGAACCGAGGGCGAAGTGGAGGAGATTGTGATCAGACCCCCATCGGGAACGGTCAAGATTGCCCGAGACATGCCCCCTGAGCTGAAGGCTGACCTCATCAAACAGCTGAAAGAGAATGAAGATGTGTTCGCCTGGTCGGCAAACGAACTCACCGTCATACCAAGGAATATAATGGAGCATCGACTGAATATATCCCCCGTGGTCAGGCCGGTCTTCCAGAAAAAGAGACATCTAGGAGCGCAAAAGGATGCGATAGTTAAGGAACAAGTAGGAGACCTTTTGAAGGCAGGGTATATTCGGGAAATACAGTTCCCGACCTGGCTATCAAACGTGGTGCTGGTCCCTAAGTCGGCGGGGAAATGGCGCATGTGCGTCGACTTTCGAGACCTGAATAAAGCATGCCCGAAGGATTGCTATCCCTTGCCGCGCATCGACCAGTTGGTAGATTCCACTGCCGGGCATGAGCTCTTACGCTTCTTGGATGCTTTCCAAGGCTATCATCAGATTGGATTAGCTGAGGAAGACCAACCTAAGGTCAGCTTTATCACTTCAGAAGGGACCTTCTGCTACGTAGTCATGCCGTTCGGGCTGAAGAACGCAGGAGCCACCTATCAAAGGCTAATGGATCGGGTTTTCGAGGCACAAATTGGACGAAACATAGAAGTTTATGTGGATGATATCTTGATCAAGTCCAGAACAGCAGATAGCTTCTCCGGGGATCTCCGCGAGACTTTCTCTACAGCTCGAAGGTATGGCTTGAAGTTAAACCCTGCCAAATGCACATTCGGGGTACGCTCGGGAAAATTCTTAGGGTACATGGTCACCCGCTCGGGCATCGAGGCCAACCCCGACAAGGTAAAAGCCATCGCAGACATGGCCTCCCCGAAAAATCTCAACGAGGTCCAGAGGTTGGCAGGGAGGGTCACGGCCCTATCCCGGTTTATTTCCAGGTCAGCAGAAAGAAGTATGCCATTCTTCAAGGTGTTGAGAAAGGTCAAGAATTTCGAATGGACGCCCGAGTGCGAGAACGCTTTTCAGGAGTTGAAGGAATACTTGAAGGAGCTACCGATATTAAATAAGCCAACACCCGGGGAGGAGCTTCTCGTCTATCTCTCGACCACCCCACGAGCCGTCAGCTCTGTGATGGTTCGAGAAGAGGAAAAGGCGCAGAAACCGGTCTACTTTGTCAGTCATCTCCTGAAGGGCGCGGAAGTTCGGTACACAGCTCAGGAAAAGTTGTTGTTGGCCTTAGTGATCACGGCCAGGAGGTTGAGGCCTTACTTCTTATCCCATCCGATCGCGGTTATGACCAATAGCCCACTGGGAACCATCGTGACCCGTCCAGACATCTCGGGAAGATCCATCAAATGGGTAACCGAGTTAGGGGAATACGACATTCAGTTTCGACCCCGAGTTGCCATCAAAGCTCAGGCCCTGGCCGATTTCATTGTCGAGATGGCAGAAGAAGAACCAACCGAGATGTGGAAAATCTATGTTGATGGTTCGTCCTGTCAATACGGTAACGGTGTTGGGTTAGTGATCATTTCACCCTGGGGTGAGGAAACTAGCTTGGGGATAAGGCTAGACTTTCGAGCTTCCAACAATGAGGTCGAATATGAAGCTCTCTTGCTCGGGATGAGGACGGCGATAAGGATGGGAGTAATGCGAGTCACCATATATTCGGATTCACAGCTGGTGGTTCAACAAACGGGAGGAAATTTCGCAATCAAAGAAGATAGATTGGCAGAGTATGCGAAGTCTTTCGAGAAGCTAAAGGAGAAGTTTGAAGAGGTTAAGGTGGAACTCATCAACAGGAAAGAAAACGAAAAGGCAGATAGAATCGCCGAGTAAATTAAAGAAAAGTCCTCGGATGAGGCACGATCGCCCGGAAGGGTGAATAAAATCGCCAAACAAAGGACGGAGAAAAGTCCTCGGATGTGGCCTAATCGCCCAAGAGGGCGGATAAAGCCCATGAAAAAGACGGGAGAGAAGTAGAATTGTCGACAGGGACGTGATCATGGATTGGTATTGAGGCAAAACCCACGGGGGGACGCCGCCATTATTCTTAATAATGAAAGGGATAGTGCTAAACATGAATACGGAAAAGTACACAAGAAATAACATAGGAAAAACAGAATGCCTATCGTCTCAACTTCTGAGCGGAAGGTACCCCTAGATGACGGATCCCCGAGGAGGTGAAGGTCGCTTCGTCTCGAGATCTCTTCTTGCGTCCTAGCGTTGAGACCCCACCCGAGCACGGGGAGGGAGCACGCCGTATACGAATAGGGGATTGAATTCGATGATACCTCCCTCGAAGTCTCGAGAAGGGACTTCGGTCTTCAGGGTAAGAATTAGCCAGCGACTCTTTCAATTCAGCAATTTGTCGATCCTTCTCGCCTGGAAAGGTCGTCAAACGAGCACAAGCGTCCTCGTAGTATTGAAGTAAAGCCCGTTGCTGAGTATAACGCCGAAGTCCCTCGCAAGAAAGTGAGTAAGACTAACAAAGGATGTCAGGAAAGGATAAAGAAAGAAATAAATTAAGAGGTGGAAGTCGACATGACTAACTCGGCACTCGCTTAAAGCCCACCGATCCCAAAAATCCGAATCAGAAAACCTCGCCAAACGTCGCGCCTCGTCAGCCTCTAGGAAGCTCTCCATGAATCGACGGGATGAGGCACCATCGGCCTCCAAAAGGAATCGAGGGGTTGGGCGAAGTCCCCGTAGGGAGGGTGTAGCTCGGGACCGGGGAGTCGTGAAGACCTGGCCCTCCCTATGCGGAAAATCCGCATTTACGTTGGAGACAAAACCTGTTGCCTGCTCCCATAGATCCCAGAGAGGACGTGATTGGAGGTTTGGAGGGGGGTTTCTCCCAAGCTGAGGAGGCGTGGCTCTGGGATCCATCAATAGACTGGATAAAGGATATGAGATGTCCAAAAGATAGGTAAGGCAAGCACCATATGAACCAACAAGGAAAGGGAGAGTAAAACCCCTGGGAATAGGCAAGGTGACACGGAGAAAATAAATCAAAGGAAACTTGATAAGAGAGGTGAGGTCACTGGAGTGAATGCGGACCTTATAAAGAGAAAAAGCCCCCCAAAGATCGGACTGTTATGAAAGGCGGAATTTGGGGAATTCGAAATTTAAAAGAAAGAGTGCAAGAAGCAAGGATAAAAGGGCTGTTAAATAACGGTCACTAAGACACCCGAGCAAGAAAAGAAGATAAGCCCGCATAAACCGGATGGTTATAAGGATGAGGCCTTGAAGGAGATTCAAAAGTTTAAATGAAGGAACACGAGGTCCGGGGACGAAGAGAACCGTTGGGCAATGTTCGAAAGGAGGCCCGAGGAGATAAGGGAGTACTCGAAGATTGTGTCCGGGAAGCATAGTTCAGAGATTGAAGGAAAAGAAGAAAATATATGAAGTAAAGTATAAAGAGAGGGAAAAGGCGCGACCGCGATTGATTGCATATGCCCGATACAAAAAGATTACTGTTAAACTAATATAGTAGAGTCAGAATAAGAAAATACATAGGCAAAAAGAAAGAGCAGAGTGTCCATACAGAGAAAAAAGATAGAGGAAAACGGAAAGAAATCAGTTCAACCACACGGATAACAATTTTTAAGGGAGAGCGGCCGAACCAGCCTGATTCAACTCCCCGACACTCGTTTCGACCACCACCGACTCGATCTCTGCAGCCACCAATTCGTCCTGAGGAGCCGGCTCTTTCTCTTCCGAAACTCGAGCCTCTGCTCCCGCTGACGCGGGTATCTCGTGTTCAACTTCAAGCACAGGAGTTTCGGCGGGCTTCTCAGGATTCTCAACGGGGGAGCGGACGGTCTCCTCGGTCTCTTCACTCGAAGGGGTGGCCACCGCGTCCTCCGGGACGTCATCTCCAACACCTCCTCGAGCAAAGCGATCGGGCGGATATCCACCTGGAGGGCATCTGGCGAGGGCTCGATCAACATCCAACCAGTCGAGCTTCCACTTTTGGCCGATGCCCGCCACCCTAAGTTGATGGACGCATCCCCAAAAGCCGTGGTGGAAGTACTCGACGACTTGCCTCCCGTACGTGGTACGAGGCAGGTAGTCTCGGTCGATGCTTTCTCCCAACTCGCGGAAATTGGTCTCGGCCTCCTCCCGAGCGGTTCTCTCTCTGAGCAGATCCTTTCTCACCCTCTCCGACTCCGCCCGAGCATCCCTCGCCTGTTTCTTCAGCTCCTCCTCTTTCAGCTTTATTTCCTCCTGTAGTCGAGCAACCTCCTCCTTCAACGCCGCCTCGGCCTGGGTAAGCTCGACGCAATCCTCGTGCATAATGATCATTCTCTCCAACGCCTCGGCGGCACAGGCGAAGCCCTAACATATGATAAAAGAGAGAGTAGGTAAAGCAACAGAGAAAAGTATGCTAAGCAACGGAAAATCTGGGAAGAAAACTCATACCTGGCCCATGTGCTGGGCGAAGAGCGGGAAGAATTCCCGAGGCTGCAACCCCGAAAGGTGGGAGCGATTGACCTCAGAGCGGAAGCCCCGCATATACTCCACGCATTGAGCTCCACGCGGGCGATGGAAATAGTCGGGCTGCTCAGGTGGGTCCGTGGGAGCGGGAGAGCCCTCGCCCACACTCGCACTGGCCCGAGAGCTAGCCTTGACCTTTTTACTTGAAGGTTTGCTGGAGGTCGCAGGCGTTTTCCTCTTAGGGGCTGCTTTAGGAGAGCCCGATGAACCGGCAGACACTTTAGCCTTGCCCTTGCTGAGAGCCCGAGCGACTGAGGCTGATGGAGGTGCCTGAGAAGGGCCGCCCTCTTTCATCTCACGGGAAATCTTGAGTAAATCGGCGAGATCCATGCGTGAATCTGGTAAGAAAGGAGCAGAAAACCCTGTCAGAAATGGGAAAAGGAAGAAGTAGGGAAAAGATCAAAAAAGTATACCTAAATCGTCTACCACTAGACCCTTGGAGCAATAACCAAAGTGGCAGAGGAGATCATCCTGGACAAGCTCAGGAGCACTAAAACTCCGTTCCCCGAGGATCTCCATGAATCTTTGAATTTCCAGATCGGGAGCGGGAGGAAGAGGAGTAGAAACGGAAATGACCTGGGGCCAATAATTGACAGTGTCGTTCTCGGGACTTCCGTTGGGAGAACGAACGTAGAAAAATTTCCTCATCCACCCCTTATGAGAGGAAGGGTTCCCGAGTAGGAATTCCCGAGAAGCTATGGAAGAGAAGAAGAACTTGCCAGGCTCTTTCTGATTAATTTTCAAGAAAGCCAGGAGGATAGAAAGAGAGAAAGGAAGTCGAAAATAACGAACGAGCATGGTTAATGAAAGGAGTAAGCTGTATGAGTTGGGAGTGAGTTGACTCGGAGAAATCTGGTAGTAATTACAAAGATCGACTAGGAATCGGGGTAGAGGGAGGCGAAGTCCCATATCTAGCTGATCAAGGAAGAAGGTATGAAAACCGTCGGGAGGTCCGCTAACCACATCCCGAGGGCCAGGAATTCTCACCTCATAGTCGGGGGTCAGACCCGCCCGATCCACAATTATGGGAATATGGGATTCCCGAAGAGAAGACACGTTTACTTCGTGCCAGGGGAGTTTGATACGCTCGCGGAGATCTTCCATCTGTGAAGTCCAAACGGCTAAGGCTCGAAGATATGCTGTGTCGCTCGGGTACCCTACAATTTTGGGGGGGCGAAAAATATCCAGGTCAGGATAATCGTTTAGGGCTTCCATGGCGTCGAGAAATGAAGCGAAAAGTGAGGGAAAAGGCGGAGATTCTGGGCGATCTAAAGGGGAAAAAGGAATCGATGAAGAGAAAAGAGAGGAAGATGCAGGATGTTTCATGGCAAAGGGGAACAGAGTCCTAGAATCAAAAAACCCTAAAACAGCTAAGAACGCGAACCCAGAAGAAGATGGTGAAGAATGGGGAAGGCGAAATCTTAGAATGAGGGCGAAAATTACAGTAAAAGGAGGACAAAAACAACGAGCTACGAGGAGAGGGCAGAGTGACTCACCGATAATGACGAAGGAGCGGACGATTTGCGAAGATCAGGTAGCACGCCGATTTGGAGTGAGAGACCTGGTGTGTGGAGGCTTTCTCTGAAATAGGGAGAAGGCGAAATGAGGAAGACGAAGAGGTTAAAGTCACGAAGAATAAGGAAAGTAAAGTAAAAAATAAAATAAAATATAATAATTGGGAGGAGACGCCGAACCTGTTAATGAATGCCACGTGTCGCGATAGATTTGATGGTGATTTGATGGGGCGGTAATTTTCCCGCTCGAAAGGAAACGCGACGTGGCATGATCAGGGGACATTAGAGGATAAGAAGAAAAGCGTTGAGACACCCGAGAAGGTCCTGGGAAAGATTAAAAGGCCATCCGATCGGTTATTTTACCGATGACTAACGTCCAAATACTCGCTACACTCTTTTTGGACTATTTTAGGGGGGGACTATTGTTACCCTCGGGTTTTATAGTCAACGGTAAAATAACGTTGGTTGACAAAGAACTCCCGCGAGCGATAAGGCGCGAAGGAGACAGGAGGAAGAATCCGGTCGGGTGAAGATAATCCGAGGGAAAAGGCTCCAGGAGAACTTATAAGGATAGCCCGATTAAGAACCCCTAAGTCGAGGTGGTCATCCCCGACGAGGAAAAGGAAGGAATCATCGGGCTCCAAGAGGAGGAGAGCCGCGGACGAGACAAGGCAGGAATCTCTGACGGGAACGAGCCGATCGAGGAGGGGAAACAGAAGTAAGGATACGCCAGGCTATGACTCCTCGAGCGCTGAGGGGATCTGATCGAGAAGGAGAATGATAGGCCGAGTGTAAGGGAGAGGACCGAAAGACGACGCCTGACCAACACAGCCTCGCCCGAGCAGAGCGAGGCACGAAGAACGTGAGATTGTGGAGGAAGCACGGTCTCGTCCGAGCAGATGGAGCGCGAGCAGGATGAGGCATGGAGAACACGAGATCGTGAAGACGGTACGGCTTCGCCCGAACAGATGAAGTACGAGTAAAACGAGGCTTAGAGAACGTGGGATCGTGGAGGAAAGGCACGTTCTCAATAAGAGGTCCACGAAAAACGTGGGCCGGGGTGGAGATTGGGTCAAGGTAATGAAAACGCGAGGTTAGTATAAATAGCGACAGTTAATTCACTTTTCAGGTATGCATCCAAACCACACAAAACTGATTTACGAACCAACTACCCATCTCCCACTCACTTTTCTGACTTAAGCATCGGAGGGGATACGCCGGCACCCATCCCGGCCCCCTTCTGACGTGTTTTCCAGTTTTTGAGTGCCAGGTACGACGGAGACAACTAACGAGGAGCGATAAATCCACGCCAGAGTAAAAACGAGCGAGGGAACAACAAGCCCAACCGCCATCACCAAAAAGTCGTTTTACGCGGTCCACATCAGGTTCGATGGTACATATCTCTGCCTGCTGGTCTAACGACGATCAAAGCTATTGGGAACCCTGACATGGTGGATGAGAATGTTGGCTATGAGTCAGAGAAGGGGGCCGAGAAGGCAGCTGATGAGTCCGATCATGAAGCGGATGAGTTCGATAAGGAAGCTGATGGGTCTGAGATGTTTGAGGATGAACCTGTGAACGTGGGCAAGAATAAGCCCGAGAAGGTGGCCAAGAACTCAGAGGATGAGCACGAGAAGGTGGCCGAGATGTTTGAGGATGAGCACGAGAAGGTGGCCGAGAAGGTTGAGGATGAGCACGAGAAGGTGGCCGAGAAGTTTGAGGATGAGCCCGACAAGTTCGCGGAGAAGGTTGAGGTTGAGGCCGAGAAGGTGGAGGATGAGCCCGGGAAGGTGGATGAGAAAGTTGAGGATGAAATCGAGGTGGCCGAGAAGGTTGATGATGAGGCCGAGAAGGTGGCCGAGGAGGTTGAGGATGAGCCCGACAAAGGCGCGGATAAGGCTGAGGTTGAGCCCGAGAAGGTGGCCGAGAAGGTTGATGATGAGCCCGACAAAGTGGCGGATATGGCTGAGGTTGAGCCCGAGAAGGTTGCGGACAAGCCCGAGAATGTGGCCGAGAACGTTGAGGGAAGGGACAGTATTGATGCTATCCTTAAGCAGTTACGTGGATTAGTATTGATGCTATCCTTAAGCAGTTACGTGGATATGTTACCACAGTGGATGTCGATTCGTCAATCGCTCGAACTGTGACGACAAGGGTCGACAGAAACCGTAAACAGGACGAAGATTTTGTGACACCTCCAGGAACCGCTACTCCTCCGGTAAAGAAGCGAAGGAATAAACAAGCAGCTACGAAGAAGGGTGCGGTGGAAGAAGCAAGCATGCAAACGAGGCTGATTGATAAGGAATTTGTAGGTAAAATGCCTCTATCGGTCGCTGAAAGAGTCGTTGTTGACCGGTTCGTAGAGAAAGGCGACTACAAGTAAGTTATTAAAAATATTGTGTTACGAATGGTTGAATGTTGTTTGGTTAATAAATGTTGGTCTTAACGCAGCACGCCGATTTGGGAGGACGATATGGTGTGCCTGAAGGGAGTTCATTTGGCAGAAATGATCAAAGGCAACGCTATAATATCCGATGTAATCGACGCATGGTGTAAGTATCTAACATCAGATCTCTACATAGATCGTTATCAGCCTGCTGCGAAGACTCACTTCGTTCATACGCACGTAGCGGTGAGTACCTTTTATTTTTCGATTTAAGTTATTATATGGGATTTGTTTAAGTTATTTACGTGATTTGTCCTCAGCAAAATATCGACCAAGTCCTATCATAGAACCTGGCATCTTACTGTTTTGTCTATCTTGTAATGAATTATGATGGAACAAAAATGCTAAAATTTCCTTGTCAAGAAGCTTTCTATACATTTAAAATTATGAGGAACCTTCTAGTAATTGCTGAAATTTCATGGTCAAATTTCTAAGTTTTCAAGGAATTAGCAAAACGTTGTTGTTATTGAAGGACTAAATGTATTCATGTAAGTATATATGAATTGATGACTTAAAATCATAAAATAAGATGAATGGGACCTGTTTACGTGGATGTTGATGATAATTGTCGAATGTAATGTTCATTGTTCATGCATATATGTATAAGATTTGTATTCACACAAGCATATGATCTGGTGACTTAAAATCAACAAAAGAAGATCAATAGGACATGTTTACGTGGATGTTGATGACCCTTCTCGAATGTGTGGACTAATATGAATGGATTCATACCAAGAAAGTATTATCTAATAATTCATTTAATATTAACATTATAAATTCCCGGCAAACAAGCTTAGTGTACTCATCATTAAGAGTAAAAAAATTCAAAATTTATGGTGAGATTTTCAACAATACACGTTAAACATGCTTAGTGTACAACATTAAGTCACTATGCCAAACAAAACACATCATTGAGAGTAAAAATTTCAAAATTTGTGAGTGAGATTTTCAACTATAATAGATGACACATCACTAAATCAAAAATCTTAACACACGAAATTCCCTACCCTAATCCACAACCCTTCAACTTATGGTAACACATGAACTCTACTAGGTGACATAATGAACTACATTAATGACGCAGAGTGGGAATTTCACACAATTTCCCTCGCAATAGTCCAAAAATTCGTGAGGCCCGCCCAAAGTTCTTGGGGGCCCGCCCACACAATTTCACAACTCAGACACAGATATTTTGGGAAACAGAGCCATCTCTAAGCTCCCGATTGCAGACATACTTACTTCCTAAACATACTTCAACCCTCTTTAATGGCTCCAAATTGAAGGACCCCACAAATTGGCCCCACAAAATTCGATGATGACCCAACCTATAGAACACGAACACAATGGGATTCTTGCACTATGTCAACATGGCAGCGAATTTTTTCTCTTCGAAGTAAGAGAAACGCACTCTTTACTAGAGCTACTGCTACAAATTACTCAGCGTTTTGCAAGTGCAGACAGTAACTCCATTCCCTCGAGTACAAGTCACCTCTTAGTAACACAAAAACATCACTGCTTATTGATAATGATGTCAAGTTCATGGTGAGGTTGCACCTTGAGTTGAAAATGAAGGTCATTGATATGGTTGTATCGGAGAAAACAGACACAACAGCTGCGAGGCCATCACAAGTTGAAGAATTAACTTATGGATGCTCAGCTACTGCAAACTCAATCGACTGCTGGATTCGTGGAATTGAAGGTGAAGGTCAAGTATTTGAGGATGCTACAGATTTTCGTAGCAAGCTTAAAAGATACGTAATTGCACGAAGGAAGTCATTCAAGTACATTAAAAGTGACCCTCAGAAGATCATAACAGTTTGCAATGCGGAAGGGTGTAAGTGGAGGATATACGCAGCTCGAAGGAAAAATGATGGCGTATTCAGCATAAGAAGTTGCACCCTCGACCACACATGTGGGGAGTCCAGTCTGCTAACGCGGGACCACCCAAAAGCATATGCTAGATTGATTGTCGAGTTGCTTCAGCCTAAGCTGGGTATTGAGCCTCTTTACAAGCCACATACTACGAAGAATGATATGCTGAGGGATTATGGAGTTGAAATTCCATATCACAGAGCATGGTCAGGGAAAGAAACAGCCATAAAGAATATTCATGGGATTCAAAGAGGCTCTTATGATAGGTTGAGGTGGTATTGCCATGCTGTAAAGAGTACAAATCCAGGTTCTGTTGCGGACTGTGAAGTTCATGCCAGTACACACAAATTTAGGAGAATGTTTCTGAGTTTCCATGCTTGTATAGTTGGCTTTATAAGGGGTTGTAGACCATTAATCTTCCTTGATGGAACACATATCAAGAACAAGTACAAAGGTTGCGTGCTTAGTGCCGTTGCGAAAGATGGAAATGATGGGTTGTTTCTGTTGCATTCGCAGGTTGTACAAAATATACATACTTTGCGCAAGCTTACATCATCTTAACTTTATTCTTTTGTAGTGGTTGACGCGGAGAGTGACCTTAACTGGGAATGGTTTCTATGGAAGCTGAGGACCACTTATGCTATCATGGAATAGATAACTTCATAGAATATACATTTTTCTCGGACCAGCATGCTGGCTTGGTTAATGGCGTTCCCTCTCCAGGGTCTCACCATGCATATTGTCTAAGACATGTGGTAGACAATTTCAAGACACAGGTTATGACCTTCGTTGAATAGTTTGTTATTCTGTTATTTTCTTATTGGACTTGCTAGTGGACTTTCATTTCTTATAATTGGACTCTCATTGTTCAGGTACTCCAAAAATACCCATTTAGGGACAAGAAGCACTGACAACGAAGTTGAAGAACGCAGCATACTCTCCTTATGTGGATGACTTCAGAAAATTTGTTTCTGAATTTGAAGAAACATTCCTGCGCATAAACTGTTCCTACGAGAGACGAATCCAAACTGCTGGGCAACTCACTGTTTCGTGGCAACAGATGGGGAATTCTCGACAACAACATCGCTGAAATTTGGAATAGTTGGGTTCGTATGGCTCGAGCACTACCAATTGTTGCGTTGGTCGACGAAATAAGACGAAAAGTAATGGTAATGATGAACGACAAAAGAGCTGAAGTGCATGGAAACTTCGGACGCTTGTGTAACAAGTCAGAGAGGAAACTGAAAGTCAACATAGATGAATCTCGTACATTGCAGGTTGATACTTCTTCTGGGTGGCAGTTTGAAGTCTCAGAACACGGGAAAAAATTTGCCGTCGACTTAAACAACAAGACATGCTCTTGTAGACACTTCGACTTAGAGAGGATTCCATGTAAGCATGCATGCTCGTGCATTCTCTCGTTGCAGCTTTCTCCATACGACTTCTACGACGTTTATTACAGTTTAGCCAAATACAAAGAGGCCTACATGTCTTCTATAAGTCCAATCCCTTCTAATTTGCAAGTGGCGATTCTATACCCGAAGATGTTATTGAACCAGACTTTCAAAGACCCCCAGGGCATCCTCGATAAAAAAGAATCCCTTCACAAGTTCGAGATGTCCGTCCACTAAAGTGCGGAAGATGTACGAAGAACGGGCACAACCGTCGGACATGCAAAGAACCAATCTAGGGTTTGATGCACTTCTTTTGGTCCTTTTGTCGTTTACATTTTGCACAGCTAAGGTTTTGTCTATGGGTAGTTCTTTTGTGGTAGTTCTTTTGTACCTTTTGTAATGGGATAATATGAATATTTGGTATTCATTTAAATATCAAAGCTTTACAGTCGAGTAACACGTCTTTCATAAAACGTAACATTTCCTTCAACAAATATAACATATCTGTTCGTGAAGATAACCTTTCCTTCATAAAATATAACATATCCGTTCGTGAATATAACCTTTCTTTCAAAATATATGACACATCTGTTGGCAAAAATAACAAAAGTTTCACGGTTAATAACACGAAATCACTCATACGTAACACGAAATAACACATCTGTTCGAGAGGAATAGAACAAAAATCACAAATGATACTAAAAAACAGATGAAAACTGCATAAATCTCGGTGTTATTGACTACATAAGGTAAAACAAATGATACTAAGATTGCAGATGCTATGACCGTATATGTTGAAATTATCGTCCATTTCATATGAATGTTGATAAGTTTCACAAAAATAACAAATGTCTTCAAGGTAATAACAAATGTTGACTCAAAAATAATACATCGCCGGAAGTTAATAACGTCTTGTTTGTCATAAATAACACATTCTGTATACGAATAATGGATCGGGATAAAAAGAACAAAAATAACAAACGACACTAAAAAACAGATGAAAATTGCATAAATCACGTCGTTATTGACTCAATAAGGTAAAATAGACCTCAATTTCTCATGGTACCTCGAATTTATACCGATTTGTTGCAAGAAACGGATAATATATTTTCCCCTAAATCGTGTAAAAAAAGAAATACTTATAACATAGCAAAAATAACAAATATCTTATTTTTAATAACAAATGTAGACCTAGAACTAACACCTCGCTGAATGGTAATAACGCCTCATTTGTCGTAAATAACACATTCTGTATACAAATAATGGACCGGGATTGAAAGAACTAAAATCACAAACGACACTAAAAAACAGATGAAAACTTCATAAATCACGTCGTTATTGACTCAATAAGGTAAAATAGACCTCAATTTCGCATTGGTACCTCGAATTTATACCGATTAGTTGCAAGAAACGGGTATTATATTTTCCCTAAATCGTGTATAAAAGAAATACTTATAACATAGCAAAAAATAACAAGTATGTTATGGTTAATAACAAATGTAGACTTAGAAGTAACACGTCGCTGAAAGGTAATAACGCTATGTTTGTCGTAAATAACACATTATGTATTCAACCAATGGATCGGGAAATATAACGAAAGTCGCAACACTAACGGATGAAAACTGCATAAATCTCGGCGTTATTGACTCAATAAGGTAAAATACACCTCGATTTCTCATGGGTACCTCGAGTTTATACCGATTACTTGCAATTTATGTCGACATCTAGATTCGATCAACCATTAGTTTTCAAATTTGCACCCTAATTAGTCAAGCAAATTCTACCTCGTGCATCGTCAATATCATAATGAATCCAACATGACATGTCGAATCGGTTGGATGGGTCAATCGGATTTTTTATGCTCGATTCAGTGTAACAAAAATGAGTTCGAAAGAAATTCTGTTGATAACGTTTGCAGTAGCAAAGTAACACAATGTTGTTGAAAAATAACGTATTTGTTTTGTATAGTAACACTATGCTGTAACTGTATAACATATTATGAAGTAAAAGTAACGGTTCATATAAGACCAAAAAAGCACGCGTGACTGAGGCTGGAAAAAAATAGCAAAGGGTATTTTCGTCAAATTCTATTTTTAGGTCCTTTACTCGATTTTTACAAAAAGTGGATTTCTTAAACTTATTCATTTTCTGATAGGGTCTGACGGATAAATGAAAACTTTAGGGGACCTGAACAGAAATATTCCATAGATTATAAGACCCGACGACACACTACGCAAATGGGTAGAAAAACCCTAGCCCTAATTCTTCACCATCCTAATACTCAAATCAACCCAACAGCCTAAAACTGAAGCGATAGAACTATGGATCTTCAAGGCGACGCCGTAGCTGCAAAACCCACTAAAATAAGGTTCGAGTACGATGACGGTGAAGATGCTGGGCCAACTGAGACTTCGAACATTGACGAAGATTCTCTAATGTGCGAACCTGAAGATTCATCGACTGCTGAGGACGATAAGACCAGCGCTGATTATTACTTCGATTCTTACTCGCATTTTGGTGAACTATTCTTCGTTAATAAGCTGCTTATATATATATTTTCTATGGTATGTTTACAGCTAGTCTATTTGACCTGGGAGACCCTCTATCTGAGCCGAAAATTGAGCTTTTGAATATGTTATTCTTGTTTCTGTGTCTTCAATGTCTAATTTTGTTGTGAAAGGGGTATAAAAATAAAAGCAATTGTTTGTTAAACGACTTCGGTGTGGATTATTCATTCTTTGTTGTTCCTTCGCCACTTAAGTTAGTTCAAAGTTGTACTTACGCTTTGCTATGGTTTTGCTTGCCTTGCCTTTATGTTTGTCGTTGTATTTTATTAGATGTCAATATTGAATAATTTAAGCAGAAGTGAAGATATTGGAGTACCCATGTAATGTGTTATATTCACCCTTTTTCTAGGTATTCCTATGCAGTTATGTTTCCTTAATATAACCATCAGTCAAACTAATTTAATGTGTTTTCCAATATTGTGTTGTGTCGTACCATATCATGAGCTCATCACGGTTTAAATAAGTATTTAAGCTATTGAGTTACATGTCTGAAGCGTATGCAGAACATTTTATTTTTTTAGGGGTACGGGAACGTATTATTTTTTAGGCTGAAAATAATTTGGAATTATGTTTTTCTTATAATGTACTTAACCGTTTTTCCCCTTAATGTTTTCAGGTATCCATGAAGTAAGTATCAGGGTTGAAAGATTGCTAATGATGAAGCTATGGTTTATTTTGCAATGCCTTTCCATGGCTTTGTTTAAATAAATTAATTATCAAAAGCTTTGCCGTGTAATTTGTCTATGGCATTTTTCCCTCTTCATCTTTTCTAGTTTGCCATTGTTATTTCTTTTTATCTCGTGCATTAGTGTCATATTCTTACTCTTTTTTCTTACAGTTTTATTTTCTGACTTCCGTCTTTGACCTCTATTATGGTGTTTGTATGTTTCTGCCTTCTAGACAATGTTATCTTTTTTTCTTTGTGTACAAGATCCTATCTTAGAGTTGCTTGTCAAAGAAATAAGGAACTTGTATCACAAGTATCATGTTTAAGCCACATGCTTCTCTTATCATTGTTCACTTGTGCAGGAAATGTTGAAAGATGTTGTAAGAACCAAGACATACCAGAATGTAATTAGTAAAAATTCTTTCCTCTTCAAGGACAAAGTGGTCCTTGATGTAGGTGCCGGGACAGGGATCCTGTCACTTTTTTGTGCGGAAGCTGGAGCTAAGCATGTCTATGCGGTAATGAAGTCGTCATCTTTTTTTTTGCCGCATGTATTATGCTGCTTTAAATTGTAGAATGCCCATGTTTTGGTGATTTTTCTTGTTGGTTCGGTAATAGGCCTTGGCCTTGCAATGTCGAACAACTTAGATGACGATTTCAGCTTCCATTTGTTATAGTTGTGGTTGAGTCGCACTGCGAGTTCCATAGAGATGTGAACAAGTTTGCTATCTCTGGCCACGATCATATTTGATAAAAAATATTTCATCGTTGGCTACACTTGTGGAATGATCATTACGTTTTGCAATTTGGACCATTTCAGTTATTGTCTTGATCATGTTGGTTGAAAATTGTTAGGTTGAATGCTCCACCATGGCTACTACTGCCCAGGAGATTGTAAAGCTTAATGGATTTTCTGATGGTAGTGCTCTTTTTCCATCTAGAACATGTGATCCATGTGTAGTGTTAATTGTTATTCAATCCAATCTCATTTTTATGTGATATTGTTGCAATATGCTCTTCTGCTTTTCAGTTATAACCGTCCTCAAAGGGAAGATTGAAGAGATTGACCTTCCTGTTGCAAAAGTTGATATTATTATTTCTGAGTGGATGGGTTATTTCCTGGTTTACGAGAACATGTTAAACACTGTTCTTTACGCACGTGACAAATGGCTTGTAAGTGTCACTCGGTTTTTGTATGTTACTATTGCTTATGGGAATTATTTATAAATTAACACAGTATCTCTCTTTGAACATATAATGGTACTCTTTCAGGTCCAAGACGGACTTGTTTTGCCAGATAGAGCATCCCTTCATTTGACAGCAATTGAAGATGCTGACTACAAAGAAGAGAAGATTGAATGTCAGTGTCGATTCTGTCATGGATCAATATCATTTAACTTGACTTTATCATGATTTACGCAAATTAAGTTCTAATCAAATTTCATGCAACTCCAGTTTGGAACAATGTGTACGGATTTGACATGAGCTGCATAAGGAAGCAAGCTATAACCGAACCTCTTGTTGACAATGTTGACCAGAAACAGATTGTTACTAATTCCCAATTGCTCAAGGTGAACTGCTTGTCTCTCAGTTATTTATTTTGTGTTATAGCATCTGTTTATGCAGTTGCTTGTATCTTAAAGAAACCCCTTTTTCCCCCCCGATTTCGTAGACAATGGATATTTCAAAGATGTCCTCAGCAGAAACCTCCTTCACTGTGCCTTTTAAGCTCGTAGCTGAACGAAACGACTACATTCATGCTCTTGTGGCTTACTTCGATGTTGCTTTTACCAATTGCCACAAGACGATTGCCTTCTCTACAGGTTTTACTCTCAACACTGTCTTTTTTCCTTAATTTTATTGGTATTTTCATTATAGGATAGCATTTGTTTTAGCAGGATGATGATGAATAATTATAATTATAGAGAGGTGTAGGTAGGTGTTATTGAACAAATAGTGCTGGAATCCTAGTGATTTCGTCGTATGTAAGTAACAGTATTTATCATAGGAAATTATGTGCTTTTAGTTAGTCCTTCCTTTTGTATAAGTAAAGACATAATATTTGTGTGGGTGTGTGATTGATTGAAGGTCCCAAGTCAAGAGCAACTCATTGGAAGCAAACGGTTCTTTACCTCGAAGATGTCCTTACAATTAGTGAAGGAGAAGCAGTAACTGGTTTCATGACTGTATCCCCTAATAAGAAGAATCCACGCGACGTCGACATTACCGTAAAGTATTCGCTTGACGGTCAAAACTGCAAAGTCTCGAGAACACAGCACTATCGAATGCGCTGATCCTTCCAATCCCATGTTCTTGACTGATCCATCGAAAGGGCTTTGCTTTCTGGTGTGAGGAGTTTAGGGAAGTCGTCAAAGCTGCTTCAAGTCTCTATTTGTTAACGTAGAAGGAATTGAGAGAGTCGAGGGACTACACGATTTGGGTTTGACTTTCTATCATTATGTACTGATTAAATTTCGCATTGTGATGTTTCCATTCGACTTGCCTTTTAAAACTGGTTGATTTACGTGCTTCTCCACATTTAAATGATTGTAAATAAGTACGTTTAAACTTGGAATTTTCTCTGAGATGACGAGTCTTTTCTCTAATCGAGGGTTTTCTTCATACTTCTTCCTAGGGTCTCTCTTTTCTCTTCTCTTAGTCTTTTATTTTAATCATATTTTTTCGTTGTCTGGATTGTGATGCAATTGAATTTATGGGGAATGGTCTGTCTTACAATGTATTAGACATGGGTAAAGGCTCGGGTCAATCGGGACCCGGCCGGAGCTGGGCCCATGGCCCGGTCCATTTAAACTCGTCTGGACTGGTTACGGTAATCCGGATTACCGGTTCCGGGCAGGCTCCGGCTTCGGTTTGTCAATTTTTTTATTTTTTTTCATTTTACCGTTGTCCATCAATGGTTATTTTATTTTTGTAAAACGAAAATTAATTATTTTACCCCAATACCAAAAAAAAAAATAAATTCTGCATTTTAACCATTTTTCCTCACAATTACATCAAATCTCTCTCTCTCTCTCTCTCTCTCTCTCTCTCTCTCTCTCTCTCTCTCTCTCTCTCTCTCTCTCTCTCTCTCTCTCTCTCTCACTCTAAAATCATCATTATTATTATTATTAGTGTTACTAATTATTTTATTTACACTACATACACTCACTTATTATTACACAAAATATTATTATTTTTATGTCATCAAAAATACTAATGGCGTTGTCAACGGAAAATCCTCACCCGAGCGATGACGAAGTGTTTGTGTTCAGGTCACGAAGATACATTTCGGGGAGTTGGCGCCGACAAGGAGACCGAGGCACCGTCGGCGACGGACGAGGGACCGAGCCAAACTTCTAAGGCGACAATAAGGAGGAGGCAACAACCGTGTGGTCGGCGGTCTAAGGTATGTAACTATTCGACTTAGAAATGAGAAAAGATAATCCCCAACTAGGAATGGCATATTGCAAAATTTGTCGTCACGGCTACCAATTTAATTCGGCGCCCGATCAAGGTGGTATGGGTTCCATGAAAAAATATATTGAGAGGGCGCATAATTTTGGACCACAATTTTGTTATTACTATGGAAATTTCTAGGAAAACGTTAGTTAAATTCGTATTAATGTGCGAAGAACCATTTTTCGTTGCGAAAAGTGAAGGGTTTATCGAATTAACGAGTACGATACAACCAGAATTCCATAATGTAACCCGTAAAACCCTTAGGAAATATGTTTTAGAATGTTTGCAAGAATATCCAAGCTAGCTTAATTAGTCATTTATCCAACATATCATGCATGATTAGTTTGACTATCGATGTTTGGACAAACATAACGTCGCAATCGTATTTAGCGGTGACCTCCCATTGATAGATGAAACATGGACTATGCAAAATTCCCCTAGATCCCCTAGTTCACAACATAGGAACGGCAATATCGAACTATGTCATGAACGTAATTAATAGATATAAAATTCAAGATAAGCTATATCACCGTAGACAATACTAGTTCGAACACTGTAGCGATAGGGATCATTCGTAAACATCTTAGGTTATCCTTAGATGGCCGACTATTTCATCTTAGATGCGCTTGCCACATAATTAACTTATGTGTGCTATGCGCTTTCGATGAAATCTTGGGAGATATCATCGACAAATTTAAGGTTATAGCAAAGCAACTACGTGAAAGCCGATACGGGATGTCGTGGAAGCAAACTGTCCTTACAATCGGACTTTCATTTAAGAAGTTCCTCTTTGCCTGTACCGACTAGGTGGAACTCCTTATACAACCTCCTCAGCACTTTTATGCGCTACAAGGGTTTGGTGACGCCGATTTGGAATCAGTTCGCAGTCGGCACCAACACCAGGTATGAGCTATGAGACGTCGGCCGAGATATTGCCGGTTTCGATGCTTGAGATATTCAATGAGGCAATTGAAATATTTTGGGGGTTCATTACCCGACATCCCCGTTGTTTATACCGAACCTCTTCGCCATGTGTTACAAGTTCGTTGAATTTTGAAGTAATCCATATTTGGGTAGTTTCATCAAAATATGGAAAAGAAGTTCAAGAAATACTGGGGAAAAATCCCTATAGTACATGGCTTGACGGCATTACTCAACCCACACTGTGGCTCGGACACGTTTGATATTCTTTTCGTGTATTACGCTCAGTTTCTTGAAAAAGAACGTTGACGACCAAAAGGCGTTAATTCACGACTCTCTCCAAGAACTTTTTTGTTTTTATGCATCTGAGCAGCGACAGAGTGTTGAGCCACCCATACAAGCGAGCGAAGCTGGATCTTCGGAAGGACTTGGCAGCGTAATGGGACTACTACGAAGATTGAAGGTGCAAAAGACGAAAAGTAAAACGCATGCGTCGGGGTTGAACACAAACTATATCGAACTCTACTTGAGCCACAACTTTCAAACACCTGAAGACTTCGACGTTTTGGGATGGTGGAAGTCGAACACGACACTTTATCTGACGCTATCGGCCATAGCTCGAGATGTTTTAGCCATGCAGGCGTCTAGCGTCGCCTCCGAGTCTGCCTTCTCCACATCCGGTCGAATTATCGGAGATCGATGCGCAAGCCTTAACTCGATTTCCCTCGCGATGCTTACGTTACTGCAGGATTGGTTTTTGGCCAAATCAAAGAACCGAAGGGAGAATGCCATCGATGAGTTTCAATCTTCAAGTTCGGACGAAGACGAAGAGGCCTCGAACATAGTTTTAATTAATAGTCAAGTCGAATAAATTAATGTATATATATACATATATACATATATTGTAATTTCTAAGTACTACTTTGTGATATTTTTTTGTATTGTTTTGTATTTATTTTTTTTTGTACTTTTCGGAATAAACTTTTGGGAATTTTTTAAAGTCCAGAAAAAAACATATGGGCCGAACCGGCCTGGAACCATAACGGCCCGTGGGTCCAGCTCACGGTTCCATTCCCGTCCAGGGAAAATTAGTCCGGAATCGGAACGGGGACCGAAATAGTGCCGGAGCTGGCGAAACCGAAACCACTGGAATTGCCCTGGAATAGGCCCGGAACCGTCCCGACCCGGCTCATTACCCAGGTCGACAATGTATATAACAATAAATGGTTAGTCGTATCGCTGGAATGAGATGCTCATTAATGGATTCCCTCTTGCACTAGTGAAAGATACATTTCTCCACTCGTAAATCCTAAATCAAGTCTTAGTATTGTTATGGATCCATATGCAGAAGGAGTCGAAGCTGAACCGGAGCAGATTGATCATGTCCGCAGAAAATTTTTATTAGACGCCAAAAAAGTCGATAAGTTTACATTTTCTAGCCATCCCACTATTTCGTATCTACAGAACGGCTCGACTACCAGTTAGGCGATTAACACAACAGAAGTTTTCCGATCTTAGAGCCAAAAGGTAATTATTTCGATGTCGACAGCCTTTCCATGCTAGACACGAGTGTCATATGAAACAAATACATGCTTTGATTCTTGAAGATGGTGATGAGATAGGCGGAGATTGTCACAAAACGGAAGCAACATTGTTTATTAATAACATCGACGCAGTAGAGACCGATGATCCACTTGATGGAGAACTTTCTACTCGATCGCTGAAATATGTAGACCAAAGACTATTCAAACGTGAGTCGATATAACGGTAAATTACTCATAATACTAATGGGCTGTGGGGTTAGCCATTGTTTTGTTTCTAATCGATTGCAGCAGATGAAATCTTATTAATTCACAACACCGTTCGTTTTTTGAGTTCGTCTCGGATATCGTTATGGAATTGAGTCTGCAAGCATATGTCGTGCGTTACAACTAGGTGGCAACGGGTTGAGTTTGGGGCGGGTTTGGCCAAACCCGAAACCCGACCCGACTATTTTTTTCGGAACCAAAACCCAGCCCAACCCGCCTCTGGTCTGAACCGGAGCGGAACCGACAGGTTCGGGTCAAACCCGCGAGACCCGATATTATAATATTTTTACTTTTTTTGTTTTTTAAAATTAAACTTGAAAAAGTGCAATACCTGGGGATCAAACCCATGACCCTACCTTCACAATACCAAAGCTCTACCATTTGACTAACGCATATTAATATTAGCTCTTATATTATATCTAATACGAAGAAATTATAAAGAAATATATTTGGGTCGGGTTTCGGACTGCGGTCGCCTAAACCCGCGACCCGGCCCAGACCCGGTCGGGTAGAGAAATTGAATTCAGTTACCCGCCACATAACCCGATTATTTTAAAAATACCCGGCCCATTTGGGCGGCTCCTGGTCTAGGCCCGACCCAATTGCCATCCCTAGTTACAAATTGCACTTGAGCCTTGTGAAGTCAATTAATTGTTATATTTTCCGTTAGGGGAGTAGAATTCATCTTGTGTGGAATGGTTAAGACGCTGGGGAAAAAATGGTGGAATGACGGACATATCTATGTGTTAGCAAGAGGATGAACGACATTCTGAATGATGCTTCGATCCTTCAGTATATAATATGCAAGTGGGTTGCGCTCCTCGTGCGAACCTATGAGCCAAAGCTCTGAGCACTATTAAGGGATGGAGATTTATGCCATTACAAAGACATAATCAATTATGGTGGGACGATGCCGACAAAGTCTAAACATCATTAGATGAATTTGCAGACGGATATGGTGATCTCAACGGGTTATCGCCATCATGTTCCAGTTATCATAACATTGTTTTGCGGCAAGAATGATGTCCGATTTAAGTGTGACCATATATGTACGAGCAAATCAAGCACTTGGTGGCTAACATGTTGCTTTTAAGTATTGTACGTCCTAGCTCGAGTTGAATCTCAACTCAAGTTTTACTCGTAAAAAATTATGGGAGTTGGCGATGCTGTGTGTACGTGAACTGAATACCGAATAAAAATACAATTCTAGTTGTTCAAGATATTCTTTGCTGCTCATCCGGAGCCATTTTTGTTAGGTCCTAATTAATCAACTGTTATGATCCTAGGCTAGCAGTCTTAGGTTTTCGATTAGAATCTAGGAATTTACCCTTCAGTCGAATATCTTTCTCAATGAACAGTGACAGAGAATCTGCTTAGTGTGAAAAAGTTCTTTTAGTTTCTCTCTCTAGAATTTAAATTGCAAGCCCTCCGGATCAAATTCTTTCTCCCTTAGGTTCGATAGTTACAATACTATTTATACCAAACAGACTTGGTATACATATCAATCTAGTCCTAAACAATCGACTAATCATATATATAAGTTCGTAGATCTCTTCGAACGTACCCCTATATGGGCGTTTAATTACGAAAATTGCCACCCCTATAGCCGGCTGATATGTGACACGTCAGCTGTTAATGAGGGCTTTAGGTGATTACAAAAGTAGTCAAAATAATGTCCATTTTAACCTTATGTGTGAGTTGTATTACATGAGTGGCATCATAAATGAAATTTTTACTCATTTTCATTTGATCTATGGACGATCTTTTTATTATGCATTTTTTATTCAATTTAATAATTTGATTTATGTGGGTCTTTTTATTCATTTTAATCTGATCTGTGGTCGGTGGAATTTCATAGGTCGAAAGACCAAGGGTCAGTTCGGATGAAAATGTTAATTATATGCTTTGTCTGACGGTTTGTTGTTGTTGGGGTTGTTTCGCATTTCCAGTTTGTTTATCGTCTCTCTGTATGTTTGTATTTGTTTATTGTTGCAGGTTTGGAGCCATGTTACAGTCGTGCAGCGTCCTACGGGTTTGAAGAGTATCTAATGGACTTGGAAAAGAAATTGATACAGTCGGGTAGTTACCTCTCCACTCTTGACGGTCGTTTATGGTTTTGCGGTTGAAAGAATATCTCTAAGGTTGGTTGGTGTTTACTAATGATACAGTCATGCAGTTATCATCCCATTGGTGTTGTTGAGGTTGTTTTGCATTCCGATTTGTTTATCGTCCACCTGTATGTTTGTATTTATTTATTGTCGATTTATCGTCCCCCTGTATGTTTGTATTTGTTTATCGTCGCAGGTATGAAGCTATTTTACAGTCGTGCCGGTTCCTACGGGTTTGAAGAGTATCTACTGGAATTGTAATAGAATTTGATACAGTCGTGTAGTTGTCTCTCAACTGCTCATGGTGGTTTGATCATTTTTTGAGTTACCATCATTGTTGTTTTGTAATGATACAGTCGTGGAGTTGGTTTGAACGTCTTGCAGGTACGCATTCAACTTTCATATCTAAGGTTTGTTTCTCGGCATTCTGTTTTGTTTATATTTGTCTATCGTGGCAGGTGCAAGAGGTACGCATTGATATCTTAGATTTCAAGTTTGTTTGTATTTGTTGATTGTTTTGTTTATCGTTGCACTAATTGTTGTTGTTTTCCTAACGGCCTTGCAGATTGCTACAGGTGTAAAGAGTGGCTATTTGAGATGTAGTATCATTGGAATGTTTTCATCTTCTGTTTTGTTTATATTTGTCTATCGTGGCCGTTGCAACAGGTAGGGATTGATATCTTATATTTCAAGTTTGTTTGTATTTGTTGATTGTGTTTTGTTTATCATTGCACTACTTGTTGGTTTTTCAAAAGCCTCGCAGATTCCTACTGGTGTAAAGAGTGTCCATGTGAGATGTAGGATAATTGGAATGTTTTCGTCTTCTATACGTACGACTGAATAATGTATTGTTCTTGGAAGGGTTTAATGTTGTATAATCTATTTGTTCTTGGATTTGTTTTTCGAGGGTCCAGTGTTGTTTATATGATCTAGCTTAGAGTTCGGGATTGGATCATTGTAGGGTTTCGTCTTATACATGCGGCAGAATCGAATGTATTTGTTATTCAATTTGCTCTATAATGTATTGTTGTTCTTCGAAGGGTTTAGTGTTGTGTAATGTATTTGTTCTTCGATTTATTATTTGATTTGTTCAAAAAATACATGGAGGAAAATTCGTGCAATCAAACTTGCAATGATACGTAAGAGGTCGTTTGATACGTGGCACGGGTTGTGCGATGCATGTATTATTTAATGTTGTATACTGTATTTGTTCTTCGATTTATTGTTCGATTTGTTTAAAAACTACATGGACGATAAATTTTTCAGCAATTTTAATTGCAATGAGTTTGTCAATAATGATACATAAGAGGTCGTTTAAGATGTAGCACGGGTTCTTTAATGATACATGTGTGTATTTAACAAATCGAACAATGATACATTATGGAGCAACGTTAAACCGTTTATGGAATTCTGTAGTTCAAAGGTTTTTGCTATAATCGTTTCGTATTGCTTTAGTAAAGTTACTATAATTGCATTAGACGACCGTTCAAAGGATTTTGTAGTTCAAAGGTTTGGCTACAATCGATTCGTATTATCACTGTATTGATTTATTAGAGTTACTATAATTGCATTAAACGTATTAATGAATGAGAGACTGCAATACATCACGCCATGTAAATTTACCCTATCGAAATCTTTTTGCACGCCTGAAATCAAGCGCAGTCGTGCATTTTGGGAAATGTGAAGTTCATTATAAATCTTTGTCACCATGGAACAATGTTAAACCGTTCAAAGAATTTTGTAGTTCAAATGTTTTGCTATAATCGTTTCGTATTATCATTATATTGATTTAGTAAAATTGCTATAATTGCATAAGGCTATCGTTCAAAGGATTTTGTAGTTCAAAGGTTTGGTTACAAACGATTCGTATTATCATTGTATTGATTTAGTAGAGTTACTATAATTGCATTGAACGCATTAATGAGTGAGTGACTGCAATACATCACGCCATGTAAATTTACCCTATTGAAATCTTTTTGCACGACTGAAATCAAGCGTAGTCGTGAATTTTGGAAAAATGTGAAGTTCATTATAAATCTTTGTCACTATTGTGAAATAAAATCTTTCTATGATTGGAGAATTCATTCGCGTAGTAAATCTGTGGAAAATGTGAAGTCTATTGTATATCTTTGGCCGAATTTTATGGATGCAGATTTTTTATCAGACGGAGTTGGAATGCTAATGTGTTTAAGTTGACAATAGCTCATTTCGTATTTATCATTATATCGATTTACTAAAGTTACTATAATTGTATTAAACTCATTGTTGACTTTCCAAATTAGGGTCTCATACATACTCGATATTTCTGAATGTCGTTGTTAATGATACATATAGATCATTAATGGAATGCAAACGTTTTGTTTTAAACCCGTTTCAACTACATTCGCTGAATGTTATCTTATTGTGGTTCATAGATTTGGCTTTTCATTCTCATTATTATATCGATTTACTTAAGTTTCTATAATTGAATTGGACATATTAAGATAACATAGCTATAGCCAATGTTTGGAATCGGATGAGATTATGCTACTGCTGAAGTAACTGCTTTTAATTATTACAGCAAATCGTTTTGGTATCCTTATTATATTAATGTACTGAAGTTACTACATTGCATTAAGCGCATTGACATAGCATGGCGACAGACAAGGCTTGGAAATCGATGAGAATACAACACTATTGAAATCTTATTGTAGTTCAAATGTTTTGCTTTTACTCCTGACAATAAATTGTTTCGTATTATCATAATATTGTTTTTACCGAAGTTACTATAATTGCATTAAATGTATTCATGAATGAGAGCCTGCAATACAATACGCCATTTAAATTTACACTATTGACAAATACTTGCCTAGCTGAAAAACAGCCCACTGAATGCGATCGTTCATGGAGTCGTATTAATAAGTGACGGACTGCAATACAATGCTGCTTCTAAATTGACGAATTTGGACGACTGAAAACATGTGACTGAATGAGATCTTTGACGGAATCTAAACGTTGTTGAGTTTCTTTATTAGGGTCTTATACAATGCTGTTCAATCTTATTGTAGTTCAAAAGTTTGGCTTTTAATCCTGAAGATAAAAGGTTTCGTATTACTATTATAACGATTTACTAAAGTTACTGTGATTGCATTAAACGTATTAAGATAGGATACTGTTAGGTCCTCAGATTAACAACTCTACGATCCTAGGCTAGAAACCATAGCAATTCGATCGTTTAGATGATCAATTGAATTCGATCGAAAAACTCAAAATAAGAACACGAGAGAGAATTCAATTAGAGTGAGAAAGTTACTGTTGTTTCTCTCTCTAGAAATCGATTTGCAAGCCCTTCGGATCAATTCTCTAAACTTTCTCTTTTCAGCTCAATTCATTTACAAGTATTTATACCAACAATCTTGGTATAAATATCAAACTAGTCCTTAATATAAAGACTAATATAAGTAAAGCCCCTAATTACATGGACAACTAATGAAATCAAGCACAATTACAAATGATATTCTACGTTCTCCCCCTTTGTGCTTGATTGCGTCTCCGCGCTGTTCGTCCTTGTCGGGCATAGTACGATCTGCGCAAGCCCAGCGCATGCTCGTCGTCCCTAACGGTCTCCCTGAGCTTCATTTGCTCCTCGATGTCATCCAACAATTCCATCAGGAGCGGCTGTTTTCTCACAAACCGGTGGATACTCAGCATCGTGTCTCTATTTATCTCTTCCAACCTCTGTTCGATATTTCGCCTGACGATCTTGAGGGTTCCGTTGCAAAACTTGTGAATTTCTGTCTTCAACATCATCCTGGTCATCTTGGCAATTGGATTGTTGTAGGTGATGCCTGTGACAGAACTGATGTGTATGTGATTGCTTGGAAGCCTCTCGATCTCAGGTCCTTTGAAGAGTGGTTCGGCCATGTTGACCTTCTTCATATTGGGCTTAATTTCGAAAAATCATTTTTGTTCGAAAATAAACTTCATTGATTTCTAATATTACAAAAATAATCCCGTATTAATTTCACGGGTATTACAGATATAGACGAGAATACAATGCCGTTGAAAATCTTATTATAGTTCAAAGGTTTTGCTTTTTTAATTCCAAACATAAATGATTTCGCATTATCATTAGATTCCTATAAGTTCATTAACCGTATTGAGGTAACATTAACGATAGATAAGTGAATGTTTATGGAATCTGAAAATATATTCAATAAAACGTTGTGGAAATAACTTTCTTTATTTGTGACAAATGCATGTTCTATATCCGTTTCAAATACATTCGCTGAATCTTCTCTTATTGTAGTTCGGTTTTTTCTTTTAATTCTGTGTCAATAAATCGATATTATCCTTATATATACGTAGAATTCTTCATCCAAGTTTGACTATTAAGAAACAGTTCTAGGTGTGTACTTTTGACTTCATCATGGTTCTACCGAATAATTATTCCGTACTTAGTTCATTAACCCCGAAGATGGGAAACACTACAATAATTGTTCGACTGCTGCGGTCGTGGAGAGCTACTAATTTTAGAAGAAATGGAGAGCTGATGTTAGTTGGCTTAATGTTACTAGATGAAGAGGTATTAAATTCTATGCAATCTTTTCCCTCATCTAATTTCTTTATTTTGTTATAGGATACGCTCATGCAAGCTACAATTAATAGCCCGCTGGTTGAAAATTTTGAACGACTACTTGAAGAGGGCTGTATGTTTTCAATATCAAACTTTGATATTGTGAATTCTCCAGAAAGATATCGTACAACAGAGCATCGTTATATGATACGTTACAATAACAGTACGACTATGTCTCAAAGTGTTAGTCATGATCTTATAATAAAAAAAGAGAAATTTCAGTTTCGTTCATCTCAGTACTTGGAGTCAAATGCCGGTATGCAGTATTATTTACCAGGTTTGCATCTCTACCTCTAAGGAATGGTTATGTATTCGTTATGTCTGGATGTGGAGATACATTGGTTCACCAAAGAATTTTTTTCCCCAATGGGTTAGATGTCATTGCACTGCTTTCATCCATTGTTGAGCCAGATGACAATGGTAATGGGAATTCATCGCGGATTATGGTCAATGTAATTATGGAAGGGTATGTTTTTGTTTCAACCTTCTGACTATTCTCATTCATAGTCTTCATTTTGTGAATTTTCGAGAAGGAAATGTTTTTAATTTGTAGCGGCTACCGTGCAACTATTACGGCTTCGGGTAGTCGCGCGAGTTTTGTAAGAGAATGAAAGGAATTCTTGGGGACACTGTTGTGATTAATATGACGAATATCAATCCACAAATGTTTCAAGGTGTTTTGCATACTGTTATTGCTCAACCAATATTTGTAATCGTATTATTTAATCAGGTGGTTTATATCTAAATACAACCTCCTCAAGTGCTCTTTATATTAATGGAGATAGTCCGTCGGTTTTGGAGTTCCGTAAACAGCAAGAATTCGTTTATTCAAGTGTACAATTTATTTATGTATCCTGTAATTTCGTATATTTAAGTACTGGTTTAACAATTTATGTTTATTTTTATAGGATGCATCTAGATAGCTGTTTATCTACGCCATCAGTTACCAATGTCAGACCACGAACGAAAAGTAATCTGTCGGATATATACGCTATACTACGTTCGGACGCTGAGCGGTGTTATTCATATATTTATACGATATCATCCGACGTCATTTCATTGCTCTAACATTCTTTGTTCGTTAGGAGCGTGATTTTTCATGTGAAGCAAGGATAACTGATATAATTAGCCGGAGTGGTTGGAGTTATATTTCTTGCTCCAAATGTTCATCCAAGTTGAGAAACTCCGAGGACTCACAATTTTCAACAAATGTGACAATTTTAATGCTCTGGGAGTTTTGGGTATTGTGCATTTTAATATATTAATCTCTCACCCGGTAAAGTAATTCATTTGTATTTATTTACTGCGTTTTCCTTTCCATAGTTTCCGTATTGAGGTGACCGTCGATGATGGAACTGAATCGGGTACTTCTGTTATATTTGACGGGCCAGCTAAGAAATATACAAATACAACAACAGAAGACCTGAAGAACACTATGGCGAGTACCTATTTTATCTATATTTTGATAATAGAATTGTTTCATATATTTTACAATTGTCACAGAAGACTGTAATTGACGACGACGATATTGGAGGTGAAGAAATTCCTGATTGTATTCGTTCTTTGGTTGGGAAGTCTTTTAACTTTTTTGTGAGGATCAAGCCATGTGATTTTAAAAGTTTATATAAAAGCTTTACGGCTACCTGCGTGTCGGAAATTCTTGATGTTAAGGACGTGTCCGATCAGCAAAAGTCAACTGAGGTAAAAATCAAAGGTAGTCTACGAATGTATTAATGGTGTTTGATTATATTTCGCATTTTAAACGCATGGGTCGATAGGTGTTGTATAGAACAACGAAAGGACCTTGTGGGAAAAAGCGTGATGAGGACTCGAGCTGCTACAAAGGATCTCAGTACAATAGAAAGCAATACAGATGATGATGATGCTCTTTAGCAACGTATAAGAAGGGTAAGCGCAGGAAAATCAAGGAGGAAGAAATGGACCAACCGAAGTAGCTTTTATGCTGTTTTCTTAAATTACTGTTGTTTGGTTTTTTTACTATGTTGAGCTACCTATTTCACTGTCATCTTGAAATTCTACGGTTATTTATCGTATAATATGATCAATATAATCAACAATAAGTAGTGCCAATAAAAAATTGATACCAACATTATATTACTGAGAATGTATTATAGAAAACTCTTACAGAAATGTAAGTAATGATATTCTTCAAAATTGAAGACTGAAGCGCAGTACTGAGTATTGTATTTTATTATTATCCGACAGACAATTATACCGACCTATTTTCATGAATCGGCGTACACTCGAAACACAAATGTGAGAAAAATGCATAGGTTGTATTACTTAATTGCGTTATTAAGGGTCAATTATTTGTTCAATTTCGACTATCTAACAATTCACACTTATAGGTTCCTTGTAAAATTAAGTCATGCCTAAGGTCAATTACTTGCTCGATTTGGACTATAACTATTGACAATTAAAATATCCTTTTAAAAGTAAGTCATGCCTTTTGTATTTATTTAGTTATTGATAAAGGTTGTTGGTTATATTACCAGTATTCAAAAAATACAACTACGTATGACCTTTCAAATTTCCTGTTTAAATATTTAATTACTTAATTACATATAAATTCTTTTATAATAATCCAATAAATGCTTATGAACTTTCACATAGCTCGGTCTTGCAATAGTAGCTTGCATACCGTTAATATGACTGACCACTATCAGATCATATAATTGTACAGTATATGATCACGTACGTAATAAATGCACAGTAATTGAAAAAAATGTGTCAAGCTCTTATAATTCTTTCCATAATAACTATTTGATTACTTATACATATCAATTCCTTTGTAATAACAATGACATCAGAGGCCGACTGTTTAACTTACAGACTTTCATTAATTCATTCATTGAGTAATTTTTTCGTGGGGGGTTCTATTTATAGATTCTGAGGAGTTCTGGGGCGAATATGTGAAGGGGTATAACTATTGGACAGGTGATATGCTGTGAATAGTGACAACTATTGTGACCTTTAATCAGTTCTTAGACCCACTTCAGTCTGGTACGTCTGATCTCCATCCTACGATGTAGATCGCGCCCCTTCACCTTGACCCATCTGTTTAAATTCTATGCACCCGTTCTACTTACCTTTGGGTATTTAATCTCACGATACTTTGAAAGAAATAAATATACCTATTGCTTTTGAAAACTTAATATGATTAATGAAATACGAAATTATTTACAGAGAAGTTTTGCAGATTTGCAGAATTCAATATCTCAAATGATCGTCCGTATCGACAGTAAGATTGATGACTATGCGCAAAGTGCTGTTCAGAGGTTTGATGCATTGCAGAGCAGATATGATTTTCATGCCACTATGCTAAAGAATATGGGAAAAATGATCGACCAACACTTTGAACATATCAACTTGAAGTTGACGATGCTGGAGAAGAGATTTCGTATTACTGTTTTCTGACAATTTATGAAACCATTGTTATGCTCTGTTTTCATATTAAACAGCATGCTGATAAATATTTCCCCATGTATGGCTGGAGAAGAGATTTGATAATCGTATTAGTAGAATTCTTGCTATGTTTCCCCATGTATCGGTGATCGTTGAGAACATGAGCCCAGATGTATACGTAACTGGATCTTTGCGTGCCCAGCGTGGACAACAGTTTCTTGCAACGCTGATGAAAAATGCTGCATGGCTGCTTGATGAGGTATCTTATGTTATATTGTGGAGTGATATTTGGCATTTTATATTTGAATAAAAAATGGTTTTTTGTAGCATATTGATGAATGCCTGCGCGGGTTTATTGAACTCAAAAGAAAAACAACCATCGCACGCCCTTCCATTGCATTCATGAATACTGCGTTCAATCAGGTATTTATGTAATACCCCAGATTTTATGAATATGCTAATCTGTGAATTTATGTGCAAATTATGTGTTTATATGATTGCATGTTATGTGCCTAGATGGTTTCATACTATGTGATATGATTTTATATGTGTTGGTGTGCTATTAGGACGGTTAATCGAGTAGTTTGAGTAGGGAATTATAAATAATTGCGTATAAGATCTATAATTTTGAAGTAAGGAAAATTATTAATAGGAGTTATGTTATATATATAGGGAATTCGAATTAAAAAAAAAAACTAATAAGAATTAAATGGATAGGATTTCGAAGTAGAGGGATGTTTAGAAAGTGAGAAGACTTTCGAAACTTAGGGTTTTTCAATTGTTTGCTTTGAAAACCTAGCCAAAGAATTAGTTAAGTGGGCTGGAATTAATAATTTGGGCTACATTTAATTTGATTACATCTCCACATAAGGTCCAAATCATAAAGGTACAAAATGGATAATTATTAAGACCACGTTTCTTACTATGGGAGGAGAAAAGACGTCATCACCTAGTCTTATCATCACCACTTTCAATACTTTAATACATATCTATAACATAAATTGAACCATAAAGAAGGAAACGAAACCTTGATAAAACAACAAAACTGAGAAAGAGTATTTAAGGAAAGGACAAGAGGGTATCGAACTTGAGGAAAACTAGGCCAAGCTTAGAGATATAATCGGAAGAAGGTAACTTCACTACACGTAAATGCCTTGATTTATATTATGCTACTATGTTTTGAATGTCGACACGAGTATTTAATAATTATGAGAGAATTTCGGATGGGTTAATATTTAGAAAACCCTAAGATCTTGAGTTGCGGGTTAGGCTCATGAATTATTATATATGAGTCCTAATGAATTTAATGCATAAGATGTTCTTCACACTTAGCATGTTCTTTAAGACTTATGTTTAGGGTGTATCCTTTTCGGGATTTAACAGAGGTTTTGAAGCTGATCTTAATCGTATGTAAGATTTTGATATGATATGAAAAGTTTCGAAATGTAACCTAGGTAGAATTCGAAATATAAAAGCTTTCGATATAATAAGATCTCGATAAGAGATCTCGACATTGTTTAATGAGTTCGACATTTACTTCCCAACAAAATATTTCGATTGGCCATTGTTAATGATTTCGACATTTGTTCTTTTCTCAACTATGAAAGATCTCGACATCCTTAATGTAACGTTTTGACATTTATCACAGAATGAAAGTCTCGACATTTGTTCTTTTCTCAACTTAATAGCTCGACATTGTCTTTTAATAATCTCGATAAAGTGAGACCTCGACATTTGTACAAGTTTGACACCTTATAGAATTAGTAACTAAGATCTCGATATGGTTTAATAATCTCGACATCTATGTCTCGACATTTCCAAGATTTCAACATTGTATTTCAGTTAATAAATTTTCGGTATTTTAGAATTTTGCTATTTCTAGGGTTTTCAATATTTTAGGGTTTATTTATTTTTAGGAATTTCATTATTTTTAGGTTTTCATAAATTTTAGGGTTTTAATAATTTTAGCATTTTCGAAACTTATATGACTTAGTAATTTATTGATGTGGAAATATTTTCAATATTCAGAGGATCGAAGCATAGGAAGTTTACCCGACTTCGTATCTAATTTTATCAGGAGGACAGGTAGGTGGATCATCCATCTACGATACGTAAACACAAATGTGAATTTATGTGTTTCCATGTGATTCGATGATTTACGTGACTTACATGATTTATGTGCTTTACCTGTTCTACATACGTTTAATATAAATCATGTTATATGAGATTATGCATGGCACGTGCATATCACGTTAGGACGAGAGATGGTTGTACCGTAGTGTGACGGTAATGATATGAGATATTGACGTACGAGGTAGAATGAGATGCTTGTGATTGGTGACTCTTAGAGGAGTCGAGGTTGGGCTCACTGGGCACCTGGCGGAGACAGGCGTGATCGATCTGTCTACTCGGGCGTAACCGTCCCGAGGTGCATACCGCCGGATGAGATATTGATTTGACCTGATAGGAGGCCATTGGCGTGATCGTCCAGTGCACTATCAGTGTATACTTTTGGTGCGGAGCGACCCGGTAGGAGGCCATTGGCGTGATCGTCCAGTGCACTACCAGGGTAGGTGTGGCGACCCTCACTTTCTAATCGTAATTAGTGGCGGATTTTCGCAACGTAAGTCGCGGGAGACCCGTCTAACAAAAACTTTTCGTAAAATATGATATATTACTACGAAACATCGCCTACATCGTCTTAATTATACAAAGGCCGAAGCCCCAAAACATATTCCTATATATCCTAACATCGCTCCACAGGTCGTCATCCATGTACAGCCTTGCCCTCAAAAGACTCTGGAGTACCGCCGTCAGCCCGCCTTAGTCGTGACGTTTCTCAACGTCCGACTCTATCGTACCTACAACACATAAAACGTGGAATGAGCTTATAAAGCTCAGTAAGTGGAAACCATGCATGCAATGCACGTGTCCTAAAACGCAAAGGCATCCGCGCCAATGCTTCCTAATCGTATCATGTAATTAGTGTCTTAAAATTCATATCTTGTATTCATATCATGAATTTCGTGTCTTGTCTTATCTTGTAGTTCATGTCTTGTCTTGTCTTGTCTTGTCTTGTAGTTCGTGTCTTGTCTTATAGGGCTCATGGCTTATCTTGCTATGCACCATCATGAAGCTCAAACCCACTAGGGGTAAATATATATAAATATGGACGATACTTCCATTGAGAGGCTAACCCTAAGGCGCCTTTTCAATCCCAATGTAGTTTATCGATCCTACGGACACTCACACTGGTAAATTCACTCTGAGGTTGCTGACACCAATTATACCCTTGGTGCCGTTTGTTTCCTCAGGGTGCATCTTCCAGGTCGCAACTTTCCGCCACATGCATGCCCTTGCCTTGAGACATGTCATGTCATGCCTTGTAGTCGGTGACATAAAATCACCATGGTAGCATAGAAGAGCCATTAAATGCAAACTTTTATCGTGTTTAAGTAATCATACGTGACTTATGCTCGTGTCTTGTATCTCCGTGTGTGCACGTGATAATGTGTACGTGAATAATGCCGAAGTGCTTGTCATGCCACTTCAGGTAATAATTAATTCATGTAAATAAATAAATCACATAAGAATTCACGTAAAGTCATAGAAGCATATAATCATGTCATTCAAGCACATAACCATGTAATTCATGCACATATAACTTATGTGTTGTAGTTGAGATCTCCACTTAGCTGGTATCCTTAGCTTATTTAATCTTATCGTACTGTAAGTCATAAATCTTCAAACCCTAAGTATAGAAATATATAAAATTAGGGTTTGTTAGTCTAATCATAATTTTATGAAACTGGTTTAATTTGAAAACCCTAGTTTCGACTTTTATGGGTTTTGAAATAGATCTCGGTATTATTCATACATATTATTATGATTTCGAGATCTTTCACAAAACTTCAATATAATATATCTAAGGATGTCGAGATTTATGTGGGGATTATACACGAGATGTCGAGATTATATATGATAACATGTCGAGATGAAATGTCGATATCAATATAACTCGAGATTTTCCATCACATTTCGACATTCCATACTAAACAATTAGACATTATTACTGACATAAACTTCGATATAAATCTCGATACTACCATCTTAAAATTTCGAGATAGAGACTTCAACATTTTAAATAAAGATTTCGAGATTCACTTTAAAAGATAAGTTTTGACATGTTTTGAAACTTCGACTTTATATGAATCTCGACACAAGACATTCAATGATTTCGATATTGATTAAACAACACTTAGAAATCTGTTTCAATCATTACATACCAAGGTTGCGATGTGGCTCATGACTAAATCTCGATATCAGTTGATATATTTCTCGATATGTGTATGAAATGACATATATATAAAGACTTTGAGATTTAAACTTATCATTACACATTTCGACATCCTTATTTCTTAAATCTCGGCATGTAATGTAACATGGGTCTCGATATGCAAAATAGATTTAAATGGATTTCAAGCTCTTTTACCAATGTCAAGATGTTATTATAACTAAATGTCGATATAATTTTTTAAGATAGATCTCGAGATTACATTTCGATATTACACATAAAATCTCGATATATATATTTGTCGAGATTATTTATAAAGTTTCGATCCTTAACTAATTAACACATAATTTCGACATATTCCTAGTGCTTCATCTCGAGATTGTCTCGAGTCTTCATTCGACATTCTTCCTACAATCTACTGAACTGAATACCAATTCATCACACGAAACCCTCATAATTTGTCTATCTTCTAATCAAAATCTATTTCTCCCAGGGACTATCTAAGTATCGCATATGCTTCAATATTATTAATCCTAATTCGACCCTAAGTTTCTCCTTTATTCTTCAAACTAAACTTCATATCAAACCCTAGTTCTTAGATATTTTGGTGCCCAGAATTTTCGTTTAATCATACTAACACTTGGATGGAACCTAATCCTACAAGAAAATTATTCCTACATCTAAGTCTCATGAACGTAATTATCCAAATTTTTTAATGCTCAAAACCCTCCTGGACCAAACTTGTATCAACCTTAATTGATAATATATTCATCCTAGGAAACTATTATATCATGTTATTAAATAAAAAGCGTGAGATTGAAGTAAAGGTCATACCGATTTCCAAGCTTAGTAGAACTTCAGTTCGACTTCTTCCTCCCTTCTTATACTAATTTTCGTGAGTTAGGTTTCTTGATATGAATGAATTCATCTTTTATTTATTGTAGCTATACCTTGCGTATTATAGTTAATAATGTTATCAATCCTTATCCAGTTTTCTTAGATAACAGTTTTATAATATTATTATGCTATGAACCTTTCTTTGCAGTTAAGAAATCAGACTCTATCTCTTCACTCGAAATTCTCTAATGTTCTTTGAACCTCGAGTTTTATATTAATGTTTCGACATTTATTTCTACTAATTTGTATTTTCCCAAAACGTGGAATCGACACTTACTATACTAAATCAAATCTTCTAAGTTAACATGTCATGTACCAAAAACCCTAAAATCAATAACTAACCTAAATTCAATTAATTCCTCTACTTGGTTAGTAACCCTACCCAATTTGAAATCATGTTGACACATAAAATCGTAAAACACGTCTCATGCAGTCACTTAAGTTATAATTCGAAATACACATAAGAAATATAAATCATACAACGTGAAATCACATAGGCATGTATATATGGTCGTAATACATTTATCATGTTTTTCACATGACGCATAAGCCATGTAAGCAATAAAATAATAGTATCTTTGTTACAAAATAATTTGTATGACATACTTATTCTCCTACAGTCTTAACATCTTAATCTAATTAATCCAACAAGGTTTCTAATTAAATGCTCTCCACCAATAATTTTATTGTAAATCCCGTAATTAAATTTTACGGGTATTACAGTAGGCTGCCGGGAGACTTGGGGGTGGCCTCCCAGTAGTCTTTGCGCACGAGGGTGTCGAGCCTAACCTAGGGCCCTGTGTTGTGTGAAATAGGAATGTGGGAAAAGAAGAGTGTGCATTATATCATGTTGTGAGGTATTGGGTTTGGGGTTGAGTGCACACTTGCATACATGCATTTTATTCACCTACTGGGCAAATTGCTCAGTGTTTACGTGTTGTAGGTACTGAGTCCGACGCTGATACGCGTCGTGACTGAGGCGGCTGGTGGCGGTGCTCCACGGACTTTTGAGGGCGGTGCGGTACATGGGTGAAGACCTGTGGAGCGTCTGTAGGACTTTTGTTCTTTTGATATTTTTGGGACTTCGGCCCATGTACAGAGATGACAATGTAGACGTATGTTTATAATAATGTATATTATTTTAGGAAAAAGTTTTAATTAGACGGGCCTTCCGCGGCATACGTTGCGGAAATCCGCCACTAATTCTAATTAGAAAAGTAGGGTCGCCACAGGTGGTATTAGAGCTTCGGCTTTAAATTCTGAAGACTGTCCATGTACTGCCGCTCAAAAGCCTGGAGAACTAGCCTGGCCTATAAGTTTGATTGATTATATGGTTACGTGTTATTTGATATATGTGCTTTCTGTGAATAATTGTAGAAACAGTTAAGAAATGCCAAGGACACGTAGAGAAGCGGGTGAAACTAGTCGTAGGGCGGGTTCCGAATCCCCACCGAATGAGGACCACTCTACCATTCATCAGTTAACTGCTCTGATTCGGCGGCAGTCCGATCAGATTAATGATCTCATCCATCGTCAAAATTCCTCGGAACGTCACTCATCCCCTGGCATAGAACGTGCAGAAGCTGCCGGGGAGAGGTTCTGAAGATTAAATCCCCCTACCTTCGAGGAAGCCGCTGATCCTACTTATGCGGAGGATTGGCTTAGAACGATCGAGAATATGTTTCGCGTTAGCCACCTACCCGATACTGAGAAGGTGACTTGTGCCACTTTCATGTTACGTGGGAACGCGGGCTACTGGTGGGACACTATCCAGGTGCTCGAGGATCCCACTATGATGACCTGGGAGAGGTTTAAGACACTCTTCCGAGGAAAATACTTCACGGCGCCAGATCGAGCGCAGAGCTAAATGAATTTATTAATCTGAAGCAAGGAGGGATGTCTGTAGCAGATTATATCCGTAAGTTCGAGCAGTTGTCTAGGTTTGCGCCACATATCGTGGCCACTGACGACCTGAAGATAGAACGTTTCTTGGAAGCTCTCAAACCTGAGATCTTCCGGAGCGTAAGCATGTACGATACGGAAGGGAAGACTTATGCCCGTATCGCTGAACGAGCAATCCTAGCTGAGCAGGCGGAAAGTAGGGTTGTAAAGGCACATGACACAAAACGGAGATCAGAAGGACAACAAGGAGGATGGAACCAGAAACGCCAATTCTTCGGCAAGGGACCAAACTATCGTGGGAATCAGCAAGGTCAACAGAATTGGAGACCAAGACCGAACCAAGGGCCATCTAACATTCTAAACCGACCCTCGGGTGCTGCAACTCAATGCCAACATTGTGGGCGTTATCATGCTGGTATGTGCTATGGACCAAGACCAAACCCGACCCCACAATGTTTCTGATGTGGGAAGATCGGACACTATGCTAGGAACTGCAATGAGAATGTGCCTCAAGTTCCGAACCGACCGTTGATTCGACCCCCTCCAGTGCCAGCACGAGTTTTTACTCTGACTAATGAGGAGGCCGAAGCGAATCCTTCTGTAGTAACGGGTACGTTGACTATCTATAACGTGCCCACTTCTGTGTTACATGACTCTGGGGCCACACATTCATTTGTGTCGGCCAAATATGTGGAAAAGGTGGGAGTTTCTCCTACCTTATCTGAGTGCAATTACATAGTTACCCTACCACATGGTGATCCGATGCGCACTAACCAAGTGCTGAAAGGATGCTCCGTTAACATTGAGGGTAGAGATCTGAGCGTCGACTTGATTGTAATCCCAATGAACGACTATGATGTTATTTTTGGGATGGATTGGCTTTTGAGATACGGAGCCATCATAGATTGCAACAAGAAGGTCGTAAAATTTCAACTGCCCGAAGAAGAGGTGTTCACTTTTTCGGGAAAAACTACTTTGAATCGTATTCCGCGAATCTCTGCGCTGAAGGCTCAACGACTATTGAGATCCGGTTGTGAGTCTTATCTCGTATATGCAGTAAAGGCAGAGGAATTACCTCAGTCAGAACTGAAAGACGTACCGATAGTCAATGAATATGCCGATGTATTTCCCGATGATCTCCCGGGGTTACCCCCTGATCGAGAAATACAGTTTACGATAGATCTGATGCCGTGGTCCGCCCCAATTTCTAAAGCTCCTTATCGCCTAGCGCCGAACAAACTAAAGGAGTTGAAGGAACAGCTAGAGGACTTATTGCAGAAAGGGTTTATTCAACCCAGTTTTTCACCATGGGGAGCGCCGGTTTTATTCGTGCGAAAGAAAGACGGGTCGATGCGACTATGCATCGACTATAGAGAGCTGAATAAGATCACGATCAAGAATAAATATCCGTTGCCGAGGATCGATGATCTGTTCGACCAACTACAGGGTGCTACGGTATTCTCGAAATCGATCTCCGTTCGGGATACCATCAGTTAAAGATCAGGGAGACAGATGTCCCTAAAACAGCGTTCAGTACGAGGTACAGCCATTACGAGTTTTTGGTCATGCCTTTTGGACTGACAAATGCCCCAGCTGCTTTTATAGACTTGATGAATCGGGTCTTTAAAGACTATCTCGATCGTTTCGTAATCGTCTTTATTGATGATATCCTGATCTATTCTAAGACGAAGGAGGAACACGAGAATCATTTACGTCGTCTTAGAAATCCTGCTAGAGAAACAACTCTACGCCAAATTCAAGAAATGCGAATTTTGGCTTGAGCAAGTAGCCTTCTTGGGACACGTGATTTCTGGGAATGGAATCTCTGTGGACCCGAGTAAGATTGAGGCCGTGAACAGTTGGCCACGACCGACTACTCCGACCGAGGTCCGAAGTTTTCTAGGACTTGCGGGATATTACCGTAAGTTCATAGCTGACTTCTCAAGCATTGCCTCGACTCTGACGAACTTGACCAGAAAGAACGTGCCTTTCAAGTGGTCCGAAGCGTGCGAACAAAGCTTTCAGGAATTGAAGAAGCGACTCACTTCTGCTCCCATTCTAACAATTCCATCGGGAATAGGAGGATTCTCAGTTTATAGCGACGCTTCGAAGAATGGACTAGGATGCGTGTTGATGCAAAACGTTAAAGTGATTGCTTACGCCTCACGACAACTTAAAGAGTACGAGAAGAACTACCCGACCCACGACCTAGAATTAGCAGCTGTGATTTTCGCATAAATCTGGAGACACTACCTTTACGGAGAAAGGTGTGAGATCTTCACAGACCACAAAGCTTGAAGTACTTCTTCACCCAGAAGGAGTTAAACATGCGACAACGACGATGGCTGGAGCTCGTAAAAGATTACGACTGCGTTATCAATTATCATCCGGGCAAAGCGAACGTAGTCGCAGATGCGTCCAGTCGAAAGGCGATGGGTACGGAATTGCACAGACTTGGAGTGGAAATAGTCAATTTAGGCGAACTCGAAACGAGACTAGCAACACTAACTCTTCAGCCTACGTTGCTAGAACGAATTCAAAAAGCACAAGAAGAGGATGAATTCTACCTAAAGGCGAAGGATACATTACCCGAAGACTTCGAAATCCGGACAGACGGAACCTTATTATACAAGAATCGGCTATACGTGCCCAACGACGAGGAGTTACGACGAACGATAATGACAGAAGCACACGCAACAACATACTCTGTACATCCGGGAGCTAAAAAAATGTACGAAGATTTGCGGATGATATATTGGTGGCCGGGAATGAAGAAGGATATCGCCACGTTCGTAAGTAGATGTATGACATGCCAGCTGATCAAAGCGGAACACCAGCGACCAGCTGGAACTCTGCAGCCTTTACCGATTTCTGAATGAAAATGGGATCACATCACGATGGACTTCATCGTTGGTTTGCCTAAAACGACGAAAGGCCACGATGCCATTTGGGTGATTGTTGATCGCCTAACCAAATCAGCCCATTTCATTCCTACCAGCTCTACTTTTTCCATGGAACGCTACACTGAATTATATGTTCAGGAAATTGTTCGACTCTATGGAATCCCAATCTCCATCGTCTCGGATCGAGATTCGAGATTTCTATCCAACTTCTGGCAAAGCTTACAAAAAGCGATGGGTACTAAGCTCTCGTTCAGTACTGCATATCATCCCCAGACTGACGGGCAGTCTGAACGGACGATCCAAACCCTTGAAGACATGTTACGAGCGTGCGTGCTAGACTTCAAGGGAAACTGGAGTAAGTACTTGTCGCTGATTGAATTTTCTTACAACAATAGCTTCCATGCTACGATCGGGATGGCACCGTATGGAGGATTGTACGAGCGCAAATGCCGATCCCTAGTTCATTGGGACGAAATCGGCGAACGAGCTTTATTAGGACCTGATATGATCCGAGAAACAACCGAAGCAGTGACCAAAGTTAGAGAGAGAATGCGAACTGCTCAAAGTCGACAGAAGAGTTATGCAGATCATCGACGACGACCTTTGGAGTTCGCAGAAGGTGACCAAGTATTTTTGGAGATTTCTTCGATGAAAGGAGTGAAGCGATTTGGAAAGAAGGGCAAGCTAAGTCCAAGATACATAGGCCCGTTCAAGATTATCAGACGAGTCGGTGAAGTTGCATACCAATTAGAATTACCGGATTCCCTATCGCAAGTTCACGATGTATTCCACGTATCGACATTACGAAAATACGTCGCGAGTCATGTGATTCATAACGAGCTTCTTTATCAACAGCTCAAGCCCGACTTGAGTTATGAAGAGAAGCCTGTAGAAATTTTGATGTACGAGTCGAAATGATTACGGAATAAGACTATTTCGTTAGTTGAAGTGTTTTGGCGGAATCAATCAGTTGAGGAAGCCACTTGGGAACGTGAGGATGATATGAGAGTTCGTTATCCCGAACTATTCCAGTCGGCATAATTTGGGGGACGAAATTCCTTTAAGGGGGGAGGACGTAATACCCCAGACTTTATGAATATGCTAATCTGTGAATTTATGTGCAAATTATGTGTTTATATGATGGCATGTTATGTGCCTAGATGGTTTCATACTATGTGATATGATTTTATATGTGCTGGTGTGCTATTAGGACGGTTAATCGAGTAGTTTGAGTAGGTAATTATAAATAATTGCGTATAAGATCTATAATTTTGAAGTACGGAAAATTATTAATAGGAGTTATGTTATATATATAGGGAATTCGAAGTAAAAAAAAAACTAATAAGAATTAAATGGATAGGATTTCGAAGTAGAGGGATGTTTAGAAAGTGAGAAGACTTTCGAAACTTAGGGTTTTTCAATTGTTTGCTTTGAAAACCTAGCCAAAGAATTAGTTAAGTGGGCTGGAATTAATGATTTGGGCTACATTTAATTTGATTATATCTCCACATGAGGTCCAAATCATAAAGGTACAAAATGGATAATTATTAAGACCACGTTTCTTACTATGGGAGGAGAAAAGACGTCATCACCTCCTAGTCTTATCATCACCACTTTCAATAGTTTAATACATATCTATAACATAAATTGAACCATAAAGAAGGAAACGAAACCTTGATAAAACAACAAAACTGAGAAAGAGTATTTAAGGAAAGGACAAGAGGGTATCGAACTTGAGGAAAACTAGGCCAAGCTTAGAGATATAATCGGAAGAAGGTAACTTCACTACACGTAAATGCCTTGATTTATATTATGCTACTATGTTTTGAATGTCGACACGAGTATTTAATAATTATGAGAGAATTTCGGATGGGTTAATATTTAGAAAACCCTAAGATCTTGAGTTGCGGGTTAGGCACATGAATTATTATATATGAGTCCTAATGAATTTAATGCATAAGATGTTCTTCACACTTAGCATGTTCTTTAAGACTTATGTTTAGGGTGTATCCTTTTTGGGATTTAACAGAGGTTTTGAAGCTGATCTTAATCGTATGTAAGATTTCGATATGATATGAAAAGTTTCGAGATGTAACCTAGGTAGAATTCGAAATATAAAAGCTTTCGATATAATAAGATCTCGATAAGAGATCTCGCCATTGTGTAATGAGTTCGACATTTACTTCCCAACAAAATATTTCGATTGGCCATTGTTAATGATTTCGACATTTGTTCTTTTGTCAACTATGAAAGATCTCGACATCCTTAATGTAACGTTTCAACATTTATCACAGAATGAAAGTCTCGACATTTGTTCTTTTCTCAACTTAATAGCTCGACATTTTCTTTTAATAATCTCGACAAAGTGAGACCTCGACATTTGTACAAGTTTGACACCTTGTAGAATTAGTAACTAAGATCTCGATATGGTTTAATAATCTCGACATCTATGTCTCGACATTTCCAAGATTTCGACATTGTATTTCAGTTAATAAATTTTCGGTATTTTAGAATTTTGCTATTTCTAGGGTTTTCAATATTTTAGGGTTTATTTATTTTTAGGAATTTTACAATTTTTAGGTTTTCATAAATTTTAGGGTTTTAATAATCTTAGCATTTTCGAAACTTATATGACTTAGTAAATTTATTGATGTGGAAATATTTTCAATATTCAGAGGATCGAAGCATAGGAAGTTTACCCGACTTCGTATCTAATTTTATCAGGAGGACAGGTAGGTGGATCATCCATCTACGATACGTAAACACAAATGTGAATTTATGTGTTTCCATGTGATTCGATGATTTACGTGACTTACATGATTTATGTGCTTTACCTGTTCTACATACATTTAATATAAATCATGTTATATGAGATTATGCATGGCACGCGCATATCACGTTAGGACGAGAGATGGTTGTACCGTAGTGTGACGGTAATGATATGAGATATTGACGTACGGGGTAGAATGAGATGCTTGTGATTGGTGACTCTTAGAGGAGTCGAGGTTGGGCTCACTGGGCACCTGGCGGAGACAGGCGTGATCGATCTGTCTACTCGGGCGTGACCGTCCCGAGGTGCATACCGCCGGATGAGATATTGATGTGACCTGATAGGGGGCCATTGGCGTGATCGTCCAGTGCACTATCAGTGTATACTTTTGGTGCGGAGCGACCCGGTAGGAGGCCATTGGCGTGATCGTCCAGTGCACTACCAGGGTAGGCTGCCGTGAGACTTGGGGGTGGCCTCCCAGTAGTCTTTGCGCGCGAGGGTGTCGAGCCTAACCTAGGGCCCTGTGTTGTTTGAAATAGGAATGTGGGAAAAGAAGAGTGTGCATTATATCATGTTGTGAGGTATTGGGTTTGGGGTTGAGTGCACACTTGCATACATGCATTTTATTCACCTACTGGGCAAATTGCTCAGTGTTTACGTGTTGTAGGTACTGAGTCCGATGCTGATACGCGTCGTGACTGAGGCGGCTGGTGGCGGTGCTCCACGGCTTTTTGAGGGCGGTGCGGTACATGGATGAAGACCTGTGGAGCGTCTGTAGGACTTTTGTTCTTTTGATATTTTTGGGACTTCGGCCCATGTACAGAGATGACAATGTAGACGTATGTTTATAATAATGTATATTATTTTAGGAAATAGTTTTAATTAGACGAGCCTTCCGCGGGCTTACGTTGCGGAAATCCGCCACTAATTCTAAAAGTAGGGTCGCCACAATTTACAACAGAATACAGATGTGAAGGTGAATATGACCTTTCTGTAATCAAGCCTTATGCCGACGGAACTGTACATGAGTGGCTTGCAACGCCGTGGAACGCATCTGATATCATCGTTGTCCCAGTAAACGTTAATCAACGTCATTGGGTTCTTGCAATAGTAGACTAAGAGCATGAAGTGTTACTGTACATGATTCAGACAAAACATGCGATATGGATATGAGATTTTTCAACCAGGCTTTTGGTAGGACATTACATACCATGCAATTTCTACTTGACCATCTTCGTTTGACGAATGGGCGTGCTGAGTTCGCCATTACAAGAGATGAAAATTACCCCCGCCAAGCTACAGCGTAAGACGTCATTTTTCATTTCCTACATATATATGGATACAATATAGGTGCCACTATTTGAAAACTGTTCGATTCATCTAATATTTTGCTGACAGGGGTGAATGTGGTGTACACGTCTTGCATTCGGCATTTGCGTTGATGTTTTCGGATGATTCTGTGCGGCGCCCCTGACTTCTACCGCTCATTCTCATTACTATTTTATGTGACTGCATGTGATATAAATAAAATCTATATACGAACATGCGTACATTTCCTTTTATATAAAGGAAACTCTTCTGTACAATACATTCCTAGGACATAAATACAAGGTAGAGTGCGCATGCGTGTTCAAAATAACCTATCGGCCCGTCACTCAGGTCGCATCCATGTACACACTGCCACCTCAAAAGTCCTCCGGAAGCTTAAAAATTGGCCTCGCCTTCGTAAAAGTCACGAACCGTGATCCCGTAAACCTACAACACGTAAATTTGTGGAATGAGCTTATAAAGCTCAATAAGTGAAAGCCATGCATGCCATGCACGTGTCCTAATTTGCAAAGGCATCCACGCCAATGCTCCCTAAACCTCATATTTTCCTTGTCTTCTCTTGTCATGTAGGGCCCTAAGCTATATTGCTATGTACCATCATAGAGCTCGAATCCACAAAGGATAAATAATCATATAAGTGGCAATACCAACTCAATGGAGGCTAACCCTAGGGCGCCTTTTCTGTCCCGAGGTGGTTTCATACGCCATGCGGACGCTTCACACTGGTAGCCTAATCTGAGGTAGTCAACACCAGAGATACCCTCGGTGTCGCTTACTCCCTCAGCTCGCACCCTCCAAGTTTTACGATCCGCCATGAGGGCATTAGCCCTAAATTCATGTCTTGCCTTGTACATGTCATGTCTTGACGGTAGCGCCATATGACGTCACCATGGTAGCATAGAAGAGCCGTGACTCAACTGTGTATCGACATCAGAAGCCCATATCGGCGAATCTTTACCGCTCTCAGGCGATCGTATATTATGCACGCTCTCATATCATGCCTTTCGTTCTAAACGTGCGTGCATATGCTCATGTCATGAATGTGCGTGTCATGCCATCATATCATGTAATTAAATCATGCATGTCATGTAACACACAATTTCGGGCACATATAATTATTTGTTGTAGTTGGGACTTCCACTTACCTGGGTATCCTTAGGTTATCAAATCTTAGCGTACTGTAAGTCGTTAACCTTCGAATCCTAAGTATGGAAACTGATAAACGTATTTTCTTACGTTTATATTTGTTATATTTAAGTCGTTTGCATGATAAGTGAAGCTGTTTTGATTATTTTTGTGTTATAATATGGTTTTACAACAAAATCAAACGTTTTACGGCAGTTTTGCGACTGTTACATATTTCTCCATGATCACGGGGTAAATGATGTCCGATGGACCTAAAATTTTAACCATAGATAGAGGACTCGTTAATCTTCATTCTGACCGAACGGATTTTCAATCCGAGTTCCAGATTGGGAGATATGAATTTCTGAACGTGCTGCTGTTTTGCAGGAAAACAGTCACGGCCGTGAATGACTTGTACGAGGCCGTGAAGCGCACCAGTGTAACGACCCTCACTTTCTAATAAATAGTTTGGCGGATTTTCGCAACGAAAGCCGCGAAAGCCCATTTTATAAAATATTTTCCTCAGTTTAAAATATTAAACACTCGAAAGTCGGTTACGGAATCCACATAATATAGAAGTCTGGTCTCAAATCATCAAAACACACAACACTGGAATTATATAACGCAAACTACGACATTCCACAGGTCGCATCCATGTACTGGCCTGCCCTCAAAAGTCCATGGAGTCACCGCCGTCAGCCCGCCTAGTCGCGACGTACTCCAAAGTCGGACTCGGATGTACCTACAACACGTAAACTGAGCTCCTTGCCCAGTAGGTAAAACATGCATGAATGCAGTGTGCGCTCACTCCCAAACCCGATTACCGAACAATAAATGCACACTCGACTTTTTCCACTCTTCCCAATCCTATCATAATCCAACACAACAGGGCCCTAGGCTAGACTAGGCACCTCGCGCAACCCATTTAAGGAAGGAGTCAAGAGAACAAATCTCGGGCAGCCCCCGGCTCTCTCCCGAGACGTCTACCTGCCCCGGCGATGCCTACGCTGGTAGCGTCCTCCCTGAGCTAACACTACCAGGTCGCCTCTTCCGCCAAAAAGACCATCTTAAGAGAGATCTCGACAGTATAACTGTCAGGTGCACTAGACTACCTCAAACTCTACCACAAGTCAACTGCCAATATCGGCACAACCAACCCCACACATCAACACCGTAAGGTGCCACCGTGTTACCACGATCAATTCTCTCACCATGCAAACGTGAAATGCATATGACAATGTATGCACAACCCACATAGAAATAATAATTAAAATTTATGTAAAGCATATAGTCATCGGAGCACATAATCACGTAATATCACATAATAATTCACATAACGTTTACGTGCCGTAGGTGAGTTTCACCTACATGTCGTCCTCAGATTAGCAACCGATACTCCCCAATACTTTGGACCTCCTTTCAAAGTCATCTTCAAAAATAATTATAATAATCCCGGAAAGTCTTACACCCAATACAAACCCCTATGAACAACATCATATTTCGAAAATCATTAAAGCTGATATCCTAATCAGAACTGATTCTAATTCATACCTACTGCTAAACATGGATTTGAAACTTTAAGGACCTAACTCTTAACTATATCTAATAGTCTCAAAAACATCATTTAATTCATACGTTCATATAAAATACCTAGAACATATTATCCTTTTACACACAAGAAAGTTCACGTATCATAAATAGGGTTTTCTACATTCGATATATTTTGAAATCTGCTATAGTAATCATAAGGTCCCGTAAAAGCACATATCCATTGAAAATAAATTGAACATATATACTCAGTATAGATAGCCTTAGTTCCCGAGTAGTATTAAAACATGAAAGGATTAAATTAACCCGAGTTACTATTAATTAGATATCTTTAATATTTATCGATTTCATGTGAAGAAACAATAACTCAATCAAAACTTGGAGCGTGGCTTATACATGATCAAGTGGTGAGTTTACTTAAGTTTGATATAGGTCTGAAGTATACATATACATATATATTAATTTATGTTTGGCAAAGCATATGCCTAAAACAAAGAACTCACGTTCTTTATATGCAAAGCTCCCTAAGCATTTTAAATCTCGATATCATCTAAAATTCTCATATAATCATGTATTGATATCGTAAATAAATTGATACTAAGAACAAAGGAATTATACCTTTCAAAGACTACCACTTTCGAACTCCTTAACCTTACATTCTCAAGTTCGGCCGAAGACTCCTTTCTCTCCTAATTTTCTTTTTCGTGTTTCAGTATTACTCAAGTGAGGCTTTCATGTTAATTAACATATATGAGAGATTCCCAAATACGTTGGGTCATATAATAAAAGACAAGCAAGTGAAGTGGAGTAGTTGGTTATTTTTCCTTTATGATTTCTCTTTGATGAAATGATTCTTTTAACTATGTGTGTTAAGGGTCCGCATAGCTCATACATGCATCTTCCTTTATCATTGAGTAATATATTTTATTTTATTTTATTTTTTTTTAAACCTAATCATGTACAAAGTATTAGATAGACACGCCCATTATTTGAAGAAATGTAAGAACAATACAATTAGATAATATTCCTTAGGCCTAAATAAGTTATCATATGATTGAAGTAGCTTTCCCATCCTTGACCAACTCTAGATATATGAATTATTTTTCTTTAAGTCTCTTCTGTATTCATATATTTAACTACATTCCTAATGAGCTTGTTCTAATCGTTTATCTTTAATTGTTTAGGTTTGATGATGATTTAGGGACAATGACACCTTGTTTACTGGTTGACTCCCACGTATGGAGACATTTGAGTCATTTTCCCTTTTTGACAAAGTTTGGTCCACCTCTCATATAATAAATAGTACATGATCCTATTATTGTATTTTGTTTAAAATATAGCACACCAAAGGCACTATCCTATCGTAGTCTTTTAGTCTATTAAATATTTCACCATCGTCCTCATCATTTACTTTATAATACATACCATCAATGTCTTAATTAACATTTTAACATGCCATTACTGCGTTTAATCCTAACACTATTTGTGGTAATTCCCATTTTAAGTTTCACCCGAAGTCTATCTAATTACACACTTTATACACCACAAATTTTATTACAAATCCCGTATTTAAATTTTACGGTTATTACATTCTCCCACCCTTAAAAAAATTTCGCCCCCGAAATTACGCCGACTGGAATAATTCGGGGTGTTTATCTTTCCTTCTCACTACCCTCTTCTAGGTATTCGTTAATAGTCGTTTTCACATTTCCCGTACTTGGGTAAGTGAATAATTCTCCACTGTTAACAATTACGACTCCACTATACTTCCGCTACGCTTATTCAATTTTTTTTTTTAATGGAATAGGATTTATTCCTACCATTGTCACGCAATTAGCCGACCCATCCAAATGTGTGACTCGGTCTCCTAAGATTGAAAATAAGTATGCGAATACTTCGAAATTTACGTACCCGCATTCATCACAGGGTTTGCTTCCTCAGCGGTTAGAGTAAATACTCTCCCAGTGGCCGGTGGTAGTTGTGCTGGCTCTTGTATGGGAGTAGGGCGTGGGTTCGCCTGACAATCTCGGGCGAAATGTCCCGGCTTGCCACATCGAAAACATTGTATCACTGTCCTTGGTCCTGGACCGTAACAAACGCCCCTGTGATAGCGTCCACACTGTTGACATCGTGGCGCGGGGTTTTGAGGTTGGACATGGTTATTGTTGAGTTCCTGTTTTGGCCTAGGTTGCCCTGGGCGTTTATTCAGATTATTGTTTGGACCTTTCTCAAAAACTTGACGCTTCCTATTAGCCTCTCCTTCCAGCTGGCTCTCCGCTTTTCTCTTTTCCTCGTGGGCCTTTGCGATCTGAACCTCTGCTTGCTCCGCGATAAGTGCTCGTTCTGCCACTTGAGCAAATGCCAATTCTCGTGTTCCCGCCATGCTTACATCTCGATAGATCTCAGGTTTGAGACCTACTTGGAATCGCTCTACCTTTAATGCATTCGTCGCCACCATGTGCGGCGCAAAGCGCGACAGCTCCTCAAACTTGCGAATATATTCAGCGATAGTTTGCTCGCCTTGCTTCAGATTTATGAACTCGTTCATTTTTCGAGTTCGGTCATGGCTGGTGAAATATTTCTCACGGAATAATTCTCGGAATCTTTCCCATGGCATAGTCACTGGGTCCTCTAAGACTCTGATGGTATCCCACCAAAACCTTGCGTTCCCCCGGAGCATAGAAACGGCACACAATACCCGTTCATTCTCAGGAACCCGACCATACAAGAACATATCCTCTATGGTACGCAACCAATCGTCGGCCAAGGTAGGATCGACAGCTTCCTCAAAGGTCGGAGGGTTAAATTTCTGAAACCGTTCCCCTATTATTTCTACACGTTCGGGTGGCGGGGTAGGATATTGCGCAGATGAGTTACGGTGATTGATCAACTCATTGATCTGATCCGACTGACGTTGGATCAGTTCAGTAAGGCGCAAGATCGTGGAGTCTCGTTCAGTTGTGGGTGACTCGGATGCAACTCCACGACTTGCCTCTCCATTGTTTTCTCTACGTCCCCTCGTCATTTTAGCGTACTATCTACAACATTCACGCAAACAAGTATATTTATCTAATCAACCAAAAACTTAAAAACTTACAGGCAAGGCTGATCCTCCAGGCTTTTGAGCGGCAGTACATGGACAGTCTACAGAACCTCTAACCTAGGCTCTGATACCACCTGTAACGACCCTCACTTTCTAATAAATAGTTTGGCGGATTTTCGCAACGAAAGCCGCGAAAGCCCATTTTATAAAATATTTTCCTCAGTTTAAAATATTAAACACTCGAAAGTCGGTTACGGAATCCACATAATATAGAAGTCTGGTCTCAAATCATCAAAACACACAACACTGGAATTATATAACGCAAACTACGACATTCCACAGGTCGCATCCATGTACTGGCCTGCCCTCAAAAGTCCATGGAGTCACCGCCGTCAGCCCGCCTAGTCGCGACGTACTCCAAAGTCGGACTCGGATGTACCTACAACACGTAAACTGAGCTCCTTGCCCAGTAGGTAAAACATGCATGAATGCAGTGTGCGCTCACTCCCAAACCCGATTACCGAACAATAAATGCACACTCGACTTTTTCCACTCTTCCCAATCCTATCATAATCCAACACAACAGGGCCCTAGGCTAGACTAGGCACCTCGCGCAACCCATTTAAGGAAGGAGTCAAGAGAACAAATCTCGGGCAGCCCCCGGCTCTCTCCCGAGACGTCTACCTGCCCCGGCGATGCCTACGCTGGTAGCGTCCTCCCTGAGCTAACACTACCAGGTCGCCTCTTCCGCCAAAAAGACCATCTTAAGAGAGATCTCGACAGTATAACTGTCAGGTGCACTAGACTATCCTCAAACTCTACCACAAGTCAACTGCCAATATCGGCACAACCTACCCCACACATCAACACCGTAAGGTGCCACCGTGTTACCACGATCAATTCTCTCACCATGCAAACGTGAAATGCATATGACAATGTATGCACAACCCACATAGAAATAATAATTAAAATTTATGTAAAGCATATAGTCATCGGAGCACATAATCACGTAATATCACATAATAATTCACATAACGTTTACGTGCCGTAGGTGAGTTTCACCTACATGTCGTCCTCAGATTAGCAACCGATACTCCCCAATACTTTGGACCTCCTTTCAAAGTCATCTTCAAAAATAATTATAATAATCCCGGAAAGTCTTACACCCAATACAAACCCCTATGAACAACATCATATTTCGAAAATCATTAAAGCTGATATCCTAATCAGAACTGATTCTAATTCATACCTACTGCTAAACATGGATTTGAAACTTTAAGGACCTAACTCTTAACTATATCTAATAGTCTCAAAAACATCATTTAATTCATACGTTCATATAAAATACCTAGAACATATTATCCTTTTACACACAAGAAAGTTCACGTATCATAAATAGGGTTTTCTACATTCGATATATTTTGAAATCTGCTATAGTAATCATAAGGTCCCGTAAAAGCACATATCCATTGAAAATAAATTGAACATATATACTCAGTATAGATAGCCTTAGTTCCCGAGTAGTATTAAAACATGAAAGGATTAAATTAACCCGAGTTACTATTAATTAGATATCTTTAATATTTATCGATTTCATGTGAAGAAACAATAACTCAATCAAAACTTGGAGCGTGGCTTATACATGATCAAGTGGTGAGTTTACTTAAGTTTGATATAGGTCTGAAGTATACATATACATATATATTAATTTATGTTTGGCAAAGCATATGCCTAAAACAAAGAACTCACGTTCTTTATATGCAAAGCTCCCTAAGCATTTTAAATCTCGATATCATCTAAAATTCTCATATAATCATGTATTGATATCGTAAATAAATTGATACTAAGAACAAAGGAATTATACCTTTCAAAGACTACCACTTTCGAACTCCTTAACCTTACATTCTCAAGTTCGGCCGAAGACTCCTTTCTCTCCTAATTTTCTTTTTCGTGTTTCAGTATTACTCAAGTGAGGCTTTCATGTTAATTAACATATATGAGAGATTCCCAAATACGTTGGGTCATATAATAAAAGACAAGCAAGTGAAGTGGAGTAGTTGGTTATTTTTCCTTTATGATTTCTCTTTGATGAAATGATTCTTTTAACTATGTGTGTTAAGGGTCCGCATAGCTCATACATGCATCTTCCTTTATCATTGAGTAATATATTTTATTTTATTTTATTTTTTTTAAACCTAATCATGTACAAAGTATTAGATAGACACGCCCATTATTTGAAGAAATGTAAGAACAATACAATTAGATAATATTCCTTAGGCCTAAATAAGTTATCATATGATTGAAGTAGCTTTCCCATCCTTGACCAACTCTAGATATATGAATTATTTTTCTTTAAGTCTCTTCTGTATTCATATATTTAACTACATTCCTAATGAGCTTGTTCTAATCGTTTATCTTTAATTGTTTAGGTTTGATGATGATTTAGGGACAATGACACCTTGTTTACTGGTTGACTCCCACGTATGGAGACATTTGAGTCATTTTCCCTTTTTGACAAAGTTTGGTCCACCTCTCATATAATAAATAGTACATGATCCTATTATTGTATTTTGTTTAAAATATAGCACACCAAAGGCACTATCCTATCGTAGTCTTTTAGTCTATTAAATATTTCACCATCGTCCTCATCATTTACTTTATAATACATACCATCAATGTCTTAATTAACATTTTAACATGCCATTACTGCGTTTAATCCTAACACTATTTGTGGTAATTCCCATTTTAAGTTTCACCCGAAGTCTATCTAATTACACACTTTATACACCACAAATTTTATTACAAATCCCGTATTTAAATTTTACGGTTATTACACCAGAGAGCCATTTTCTTGCCCGATTATGTCACGGCCGTGAACATTGACCAACCAGGCCATGAATGGTGCTTCATGGCCGTGAATGGAGGTGCAGGAGGCCGTGAATGCTGGCAGAAAGCCTATTTTTGAGCCCGAACTCGTCACGGCCGTGAACTTTAACACCCCAAGCCGTGAACATGGGCAGAGACGTGTTTTTCTTCAGGATTTATGTTGTCATGGCCGTGAACTTGAAGAAGAAGGCCGTGAACGTCCCATGTGACCATGTTAAAAGTCAAGGCAGATCGAAATATGCCACATTTGTCAAAGAAAGATCACGCACGTAAGAGCTTGGGACCAATTCTCTGCATAAGCCAAGCCATTCAACTTAATATCAGACATGAAATCAGATTTTGGGGGCTGCAATATGACTTTGGATGCTAGAAATCTTTCAAGAAATCTTTCAATGGCAACTCCTTGGTTTCTACGTTGAACAAAAGAGCAAAAGGAGATAGTGATGAACATCTATATAAAGAGCCATTGTAATGAGAAAGAGGAAGAAGGAGGGACGTGAAAGACCAATCTAAGCTCATATATACATATACATAGTCACATACACGTTACCATTCTAAGCCCTAAGAACACAACATTAGTTGCTCACCAAGTGCTCGATAAAAGTCCTAAACGAAGAATGAGATTAACTTCGAAGTCGAATTCAGGGAAGTATTTATGATGTTTTCGATGTTAGTTATGTGCTTCGTTGTATTGATATTGAGTAGCTCAATCTATTGTATTTGAGATCAGATGAACCCTATCGAGATCGATCGTATGTTTAAGTGTATTTGATGTTTTGTTGTTGTTATGACTCGTTTACGAAGCATATGATTTCGATTATGTCTATGTGATTTAAATTATCTAGTTAACTTGGCCATATCTACGTGTTTAAGTTACAATAGTCCGGGAAATCATAAGCTACGCTCGAGAGAGGGGCTGACGATTAAACCACTCGTAAACGAGCGGAATAAAACCATCACTAGAGATAGGTTGGACTATCCCGTCGGATTAGAGTCAAATCTAATAGCGGGATTCACCGTGTTTTAATGCGATCTTCGGTTAAGTGGTTAGGGAAGCTTGGCCGACTATTTAATTCGTTGATTAGTTGTTTGCGATCATTATATGGTAAGGCGCAGTTTCGTCAGCTATAGAACTCGTATGCATGTAGGGATCTCGACATCTACAATAGTTCGACATTTGAACTCTACACAAAGATCTCGACATGAACTATAGAATGGATCTCGAGTTAGTTATGGAATTTCGACATTGAAATTATGTCAGACTTCGAGATGGATGTCGACGTTACAAGTAAAATGTCGAGATGTATGTTGCGGTCACAATAAAATGTCGAGATGTTATATAAAGATTTCGATATCAACATTGAAGATAAATCTCGACATAGACTTTGCATGGATTTCGACATTACAATCTTAAACATTTCGGCATGGATTTCAACATAAATCTCGAGATGAATCTCGAGCTCAATTGCTAACTTAACATAAATCTCGACATGGAGTTCGAGATTTACTTCGACATTTTCCTATTCTCATTTCTTGAACTCGAAATCATTCCTGCAACACTAACAAAACTTCAAAATTTATCAAACTGAAAATCTTACTGCTCGAAACATCTTTTGATATGAATTTCATCTAAACTTCGATCGAACTTTATTCCTCTTAAGAACAGTCTATACATCGCATAAGTGTGGTATATTCTTAACCCTAAAATCAGTAATTAACACCCTAGTTTGAAAAACTTAATTTATGCAAACTGCTGTATTGCTAAAGAACCTACCATGCTTAATCATAAATGAAATCATGGAGTTAGAGTAAGGGATTATACCTTCTTGTGGTTTTTAAGGATGAATACTTGTTCCAGTTCTTTCGTCTCCTCTTTACTTTAGGGTTTTCGAAATTTTGCAAATGACATGTGTTGATTTCTTTCTAGTCCTTTATCGAGATGTTGCGTATGATATTAGATAAATGACGTCGATATTTTTAGTTAGTTCTTATCCCATTTTATGTACTATATACCTTCCTTTGTAACTAAGAAATCGCGTCTCAATCCTCTCATCTCGACATCTAATGGCTCGAGATTTAACTATTCAAATTTTCTAACTTCGACATTTGATTGTTTGGTTTTTACTTATTTCGAGATTCTCTAATTTCGACCTTCATACTATTTGAATTTCAAAGTTGAGTTCAAAGTTAAATCTCGTGACCTAAAAGATTTCGAGATCAAGGGTCTCGAGTTCTATTATTTCGAAATCCTAAGGCATAGAAATCTTTCCTAGCTCTTTCGGGATTTTCAACTCGACATCCTTCCTTTACTTCGAAATTTATTACCTTCAAAACCCTTTCTAAGTTCAATTAGTTCTTCTATTTGGTTAATAACCCTAATATGCAATCACGCTGACACATAAAATCATAAAACATGTTCTATGCAGTCACGTAAGTCGCATAACATGTATGCAATCACAGAATTTTTTTAAATATGCAGTCTTACCATCACATAATCATGTATCCGAATTTATTGGCCGGCTTACTTATGGGACTCGGGTATTACATTCTGTCTACGGAATTACAGAAAAACAAATAGAAGAAATCGGAAAATATCTCGCAGTTGCTCTTACATGCAACAAAAGGATATGAATGGTTAAGTTTGCGGTTTACAGTTCTTTGTGGTGTTATCTTCCTTATGATATTAGTAACCATTTACTTTTTATTATTTTACAGTCTTCCTTTTGCCTAAAGATATTAAACGTTGTATTAACATTCAATAGAATAATTTAATTTGCAGTCTTGACCAATATTTACGCGTCACGGTGAATTGGTAAAGTTCATGCTTTAAAAAATATACAACTGAAATATACACGACTGATTGATATTAGTCAATAACATATCACAATTTTTAATGACATTGTCAAATCAAATAGTCATACAATATATTATATCGCATAATGACATACCTACTTCCTAATTTAGTTAATTGGCGGATTTCCGCAACGAAAGTCGCGGAGGACCCGATTTTCCAAAAAACTTTTTAAGTAAATAATATACATATAAAATGTAAAGCCGGGTTACAAAAAGAACTCATAAAACTACAACGGGCCGAAGCCCCAAAAATCGAAACCCGACTATCCTACGCCTCTCCACAGGTCGCGTCCCATGTACTGTGCCGCCCTCAAAAGCCCGTGGAGTTACCGTCGCCATCCAGCTTACCGCTCACCCTGACACTTATCAGTGTCGGGCTCACTCTTACCTACAAAAATAAAACCCTGAGCAAAATTGCCCAGTAGGTGGAAGTAAAAATATGCAATGCGTGCTTGCACTCATCCCAATCCCATGTCCTCATATATGATAATGGATGCTCAAACTTACGTCACATCTCAATACATAACAGGGCCCTCGGCTAGTGATCGACACGTGGTGTGTGAGTGAAAAGTGCGACAAGTAATAATTAAAACGAATACTGAATTACTGTCACCGACGTGCGATAGGCAGTGGACCTATCGTTTGTAGTGTAGTAAAGTGAGTAAACGAGTATCGAACACGAGGAATAAATAAAGTAGTAGTAATGACCTATCGACTCGATATTTAACCTTAATAAAATACGCAAATTGTTTGACGACTTAACCAACACATCGCTCCTAAATCAACTAAAGATTCAAATAACACGCTTAAACTGATACGAAACTTCAGACAATAAAGATGTGCTCGGGATTCGAATCCCGCTAGGTGTTATCGACTAAGACAATAAAATCGTTCCTACGTGATCTTAACTAAATCGCAGTAATTTCCTACCTGCTCGCAATTTGCTGTCGCCCTAAACGCTCGCGGGGATCTAAGATTCAATAATTACTAACGGCGAGGATCGAGTATTTGCTTTCGCCCTATACCCGAATCCTATCTTCTATGAACGGCCTAAACGTTGTTTAGCTGTCGCCCTAAACGTTTTTCCACACGATCACTTTAACATATAGACATATTAAAGCGACGAAACATATTCATAGAATGATAAATAGTCAAAAACACAAGTCACGATAATATACGTCTTAAGTACGACTAATCCTAGCGTTCATCTAATCCCAAACACAAACGGGATTTAGCTACGCATAATAGATGAGAGAACAACGAGGGAATTAGAGAACAGAGAAGGAAGACTCATGATCTTGAATACTGGCGAATTATCGGCGCTTGCTTGATAAATCTTTGTTCTCTGATCAATTGGGCGTGATTGCGTCGTTGCTCCGTCTCTTGCGCTCCGGGATGTAATTCCTTGTTCTTTTCGCCCTAAATTCATCCCTGGATGATTTGGATTTGATCTCTGGTAAGTTGTCTCCTTCATGGGTCGAATTTGGGCTTTTTATAGTGAAATTCGACACTGTTACGGCCTGGGACAAGACAGGTCACGGCCGTGACACTCTCGGGGCAAAAATTGAGCTCAATGCCGCTCGTCACGGCCTGGTGCAGCAGTGTCACGGCCGTGACCCACTCAACAGCTTTGCGGCAGTTTCGTATTTCTCTCGGATGGAGGGGTAAACGATGTCCGATTGACCTGAAATTTTAACCATAGATAGAAGACTCGTCAATCTTGACTTTGACGAAAGGGATTCTCAATCCGAGATCTGGATTGAGAGATATGAATTTTCTAATATTGCTGCTCCTATGGGTCACGGCCTGGTGCAATAAGTGTCACGGCCGTGACCATCTTCATTCCAACTCTCTGCCCAACGTCACGGCCTAGTGCATTATGTGTCACGGCCGTGACACATGCCTGTTTCCATCGTTTTTGCTCTGTTTTGCCTCGTTTTCGCTCCGTTTCGCCCGAAACTCGTCCAAAGCTCCTTCAATAACAAAATGAGTGTAAATGTAACGAATAAACACATAAATTGATTGCTAAGCTCTTATTATATCCCAATTAAATAATACGATAAACGCATTGCCTCCCCACACTTAAGCATTTGCTTGTCCTCAAGTAAATGGGAAATCAGATAAGGCATCAAATTAGGATAACGGCACGATTGTTCGCAATTTATCATCAAAGCTAGAAAGCACAAATGGAATCAAGCAAACACTCACGAACATTACACTAATGACTTGCACTTGTTGACCTAAACTTCTTTCACTGCTAATCGAGACTCATACCTCGCAAGGATTCACTCAATTCACTCAAGTGTATAGGCTAACATATGATGAGTCGCTCAATTCGTGCACTAGTCCAACCCCTACCATAAACTTGCAAGTTAATCGCATCTCGACTATTCAAAGTGGCAAGTATAAATCTGAGGGTCTTTTCGGGGAAACGGGTCGAATAATCATGAAGCGATAAGCATATATAATGAACACTTAATCTTAGAGCTAGGACACTTAAGAAAAAATTATCAAAGAACACGGCATGATCAAACAGACAATCACACGTCCCAACATAAGACTCAACGTTCTCGCTCTGAAATCCTAGACTTTTCTGCCCGACCCTCTCGACTCAGTTCCCTTTCATTTTCTGCCCTTTCACCTTAGTTACGCTCTACCTTTGTGCACTACCCTTATTCCCTAAAAACATCAAGGTTCGGCTTTTGTCGCATAGAATACATCGTCACAGCGAATGCCGTGTACCTAAGGATACTTATTACCGATATCTTGCCAAAGGGTTATGGGCAGGCTTGTGCAAGGGATCGGGTCATTTCAGAAAACGGTCAAGTAAGGCACGAGTCATTTCATGAATAGCAGAGAAGAACATCAAATCATACACTGAAACGGTAACTCTTAAGTTCGACTTCTGCTCTATTCTAATCAACTCAGGTTCACATAATCTCTGGAGGCTTATTCGGGTCAATGGCATATATGATTTATGAGGTAAACAAACGAATATGCCCAGGCTCAAAGTGGCTAGCTAATGGTTAGTCACGGTGGGAAAATCTGGCCCTGGACTTAATTCCTAATGCCCTCATCGTTTTGACACTAACACACCAAAGCAGTTTCGACAAGCATCAGACATGCAAGTTCTAGAGAGATATAGACTAGGCACGTCACAAAATCAAGAAAAATGAGCATAAGCTCGTCAGGCTCAAACTCTCACAACGAAATAGGGTTATGTGTACGAATCTCTTAAACCAGTGCTATATCTATTCATGCAGACATGATTCGATCAGTCATGCATATCCTAATTGCTCACAAGAATTCATAATAATGCAGACTAACTCGAGATAATGCGCAAAAATCGTGCCTGAATTCAATAATCCATGCCTTTCAACGAAATTTATAGCTCACAGACACGTCATAAAAAATTAAAATTTTCACGTAAGTTTTCAACCTAAATTCCCCTCCCCACACTTAAGCCGTACGTTGTCCTCAACGTAAAATTTGAATAAACGAAAGCGAAAAGTAGGTGTAAGAGAACGAAACTTCCCTGACGAAAAATGTTGACGTGGTCGTGACTAAACGCGTGATGGTTGTCGTATCGTGACTCGTGATGCCTGACATGACTAAAAGGAAAACTAAACGTAACAGAAAAAAAAAACATGAATGATAATAATGATAGACATAATAATAAAAAAATACTAGATAGATAAAACCTGGGTTGCCTCCCAAGAAGCGCTTCCTTTACCGTCTTTAGCCGGACGTGCTTTCGTTCGCTTAGGGTGGCTGGAGGTCGAGGTACAGCATCTCTTTTTTGCTTAAGTTTCCCTCGCCTGCATCTATACCTTGGAGGTGTCGCCTTTCGCCGGGCAGCGGTTTCAACTCTAGTGGCGGTCGCTCCTCGACTGGGCTCTTGTCCTTAACTTCTTCGATGCTCTCGTCGATGGCTATGATGGGTTCGTCGATCTCCTCCCCACACTTATTGATTGCCATATTCGTGTGCCTATCATGCTCGCTGACCTGTGACAGCACGGAAAAGAGAAAATCGTGCTCAAAGACATCTAAGAAATAGCATTGATCATCTTGCTTGCTCTTTTTCATCGGGTCAGCCATATTGAACGTAACTTTTTCACCGTCTACTGTCAAGGTTAATGTTCCATTCCTAACATCTATCATGGTCTCGCCTGTAGCTATGAATGGTCTACCTAGAATTTATGGGACATTTTCATCCTCGTCCATGTCTAAGATCACAAATCAGCAGGGATAACGAGCTTATCGACCTTAACTAGAACATCCTCGATAACACCTAGAGGGTATTTTAATGATCTATCGGCCAGTTGAATATTCATTCTAGTGGGTCGTGGTTCACCTAATCCTAAGCGCTTAAGCATGGAGTACGGCATTAAATTTATACTAGCGCCTAGATCAGCTAAAGCATGCTCAACAACTAAATCACCTATCAGACAAGGAATAATAAAACTCCTCGGGTGCTTGAGTTTTTTCGGTATCTTGCTATGGACTATCTCCGAGCACTCTCCTCGTAGGTATACCGTGGAAACGTGTTCGAGCTTCCGTCGATTCGTCAGCAAGTCCTTCAGGAACTTGACGAAACTGGGCATCTGCGCAATAGCTTCAACAAACTGTAAGTTAATATGTAATTCTTTGCACATACCCATGAATCTGCCAATTATCGCTTCTTCTTTGTCCTTCTTCAATCGTGTTGGATAGGGAATCTTCGGCTGGTACGGCATCACTAGTGGCCGCTCGTTCTCCCTCGCTTTTTCTATTTCGGGTGCAGCCTCCTCCATTTTAGGTTGAACCTTCTCTTTTTCAGGTGCAGCTCCCCTCAACCGAGCTGGATATGGGATCTTTGGTTGATACGGCTTCACGAATGGTCGCGTCTTTCTCTCGTCATCCTTGACCTTCTCGACTCCGTCGCCCTTACTTTCCTCCACTTCTGGCTCGTCGTGGCCCTCAAAATCGACTTTCTCCATTAAATTCTGCTTGGTGGGAGCTTCTTGTATTCCTCTCCCGCTCCTCAGGGTTATCGCGTTGCAGTACTCCTTAGGATTCGTCTCGGTATAGCTCGGGAGTGATCCTTGATTTCGCCCCGCCAGTTGTTTTGCTAATTGGCCCACTTGCTGCTCCAACTTCTTAATCGAGGCGTCAGTGTTCTGGGCACGTACATCGTTTGCTTCCATGTACTCCTCCATCTTCATCATTCGATTCTCGTGAGCTGCGGTGGTGCTGCTGAAGTTCGTGAGGAGCGCCTTCATCATATCCTTCATCTCCCTCATGTCGTCGGATCCTCCTGCGGGTGCGTTCTGGTGTTGGCGTGGCGCCCCGTTTTGGAAATAGGATTGTCTTGGCTGAAATCCTGGCGGTCCTTGCCCCTGGTGGTTCTGATTCCCGTACGCCAGGTTGGATGTGCCCGAGGCTGGAAGCTTCGCTGGCCACCTTGGTAATTGCCCATGTAGTCTATGTGCTCCAGCGGCTGCCCAAGTTGGCATTCTAAGGTCTCGTGGGCTGCGCTGCAAATTCCGCACAAGGGCACGTAAGGCGTATGCTGCGTCGGTGCGGTGGTCGTGACGGCATTCACGGGCTGAGTCTGCCCGGCCTTGGGAAGTAGGGCTCCAATCACCGTCTGCAGCTGAGAGTACGTCGCCGCGATCTGTTGCTGGAGCGCCTCAAATTTGGCATTCGTAGCCGTCTCCTCGCTCACGCCGAACACGCGAGAGCTTCACGAGCCCTCCTTCTGCGGCTCCGTCTAACATGTGAACGGTCTGGTCGTTGAGCCCCTCGTGAAATCGGTTGATCTGAGCTGCCTTCGACATCCCGTGTTGTGGGCACCTCTTCAGTAGCGCTTTGTAAGGCTCCCATACCTCGTAGAGATTTTCTGAGTCCTTCTGGTGAAATAGTGATATCTCCGTCTTCAGCCTTAGAACCTTTGATAGTGGGAAGTAGTGGCCAATGAAGGCGGCTCGCATCTCTTCCCACGTGGTGATCGATCTGGGCGGCAACATCTCCAACCAGTCCTTCGCCCTGAACTTCAACGTGAATGGGAATAGCATCAGCTTGATCGCATCGCGCGAGACACCGTTGATCTTGATGGTGTCGGTCACCATCAGAAAGGCCTTCATATGGGAGTAGGGATCGTCGTCGGGATTGCCTTCAAACTGAGCCGTCTGGAAGATCATCTGAAGCCAAGAGTGCTTCAGCTCGAAATTGTTCTCGATCGGCGGGATGACAATCGCCGACTCAGTACCGCCTAGCGCGGCATTCTTGAGGAGATCTTGTAGTGATGGCTCCTCCTCGTGGACGGGCACTCTGAGTCCGCCATATCTACTTCTGTATCTGGACTAAAAGAAATCGACCCGTAAAAGAAATAACGAAAATAACAATGACTAAAAAACAAATAACGCAAATAGTAATAAAGAAAAAAAAGGAAAACTTCAAATAAAAATGGCTAAATTACCGAACTACGGTGTTCCTAATATCAATCTATTCCCCGGCAACGGCGCCAAAAACTTGATCGACACGTGGTGTGTGAGTGAAAAGTGCGACAAGTAATAATTAAAACGAATACTGAATTACTGTCACCGACGTGCGATAGGCAGTGGACCTATCGTTTGTAGTGTAGTAAAGTGAGTAAACGAGTATCGAACACGAGGAATAAATCAAGTACTAGTAATGACCTATCGACTCGATATTTAACCTTAATAAAACACGCAAATTGTTTGACGACTTAACCTAACAGATCGCTCCTAAATCAACTAAAGATTCAAATAACACGCTTAAACTGATACGAAACTTCAGATAATAAAGATGTGCTCGGGATTCGAATCCCGCTAGGTGTTATCGAGTAAGACAAAAAAATCGTTCCTACGTGATCATAACTAAATCGCAGTAATTTCCTACCCGCTCGCGAATTTGCTGTCGTCCTAAACGCTCGCGGGGATCTAAGATTCAATAATTACTAACGGCGAGGATCGAGTATTTGCTTTCGCCCTATACCCGAATCCTATCTTCTATGAACGGCCTAAACGTTGTTTAGCTGTCGCCCTAAACGTTTTTCCACACGATCACTTTAACACATAGACATATTAAAGCGACGAAACATATTCATAGAACGATAAATAGTCAAAAACACAAGTCACGATAATATACATCTTAAGTACGACTAATCCTAGCGTTCATCTAATCCCAAACACAAACGGGATTTAGCTACCCATAATAGATGAGAGAACAACGAGGGAATTAGAGAACAGAGAAGGAAGACTCATGATCTTGAATACTGGCGAATTATCGGCGCTTGCTTGATAAATCTTCGTTCTCTGATCAATTGGGCGTGATTGCGTCGTTGCTCCGTCTCTTGCGCTCCGGGATGTAATTCCTTGTTCTTTTCGCCCTAAATTCGTCCCTAGATGATTTGGATTTGATCTCTGGTAAGTTGTCTCCTTTCTGCGTCGAATTTGGGCTTTTTATAGTGAAATTCGACACTGTCACGGCCTGGAACAAGACAGGTCACGGCCGTGACACTCTCGGGGCAAAAATTGAGCTCACTGCCGCTCGTCACGGCCTGGTGCAGCAGTGTCACGGCCGTGACCCACTCAACAGCTTTGCGACAGTTTTGTTTTTCTCTCGGATGGAGGGGTAAACGATGTCCGATTGACCTGACATTTTAACCATAGATAGAAGACTCGCCAATCTTGATTTTGACCAAAGGGATTCTCAATCCGAGATCTGGATTGAGAGATATGAATTTTCTAATGTTGCTGCTCCTATGGGTCACGGCCTGGTGCAATAAGTGTCACGGCCGTGACCATCTTCATTCCAACTCTCTGCCCAACGTCACGGCCTAGTGCATTATGTGTCACGGCCGTGACACATGCCTGTTTCCATCGTTTTTGCTCTGTTTTGCCTCGTTTTCGCTCCGTTTCGCCCGAAACTCGTCCAAAGCTCCTTCAATAACAAAATGAGTGTAAATGTAATGAATAAACACATAAATTGATTGCTAAGCTCTTATTATATCCCAATTAAATACTACGAAATGCGTTTATCAGCTAGACTCAGCACCCACGCGCGCAATGGCAAAGTACGCCATAAACTGTGCGGTACCCACGCCAGCCGTGCCGGGTCGCTCCTTCCGCACACAATCTCAACCTGACGGTATTACACCTCAGTGTAATGCCCCGAGTAACGTACCACTAACCCGGGTAGATAGGAATCTCACATCTGTCTGCCATCCCTAAGCCAAATAATATTCGAACCTCGGGTGGCTCAATCCTGAGTTAAATGGGTGTCGCAAACCCCCTCTCCCACCAGGTGCTACGCGAGTCTAACCCCTACGACCAGTAACGGTCACTCTACCCCACTCAACCGACACCGCAAGGCGTCTCCTTATAAATACGGTATAATCATCTCCATATAACCCGTACAATTATTAAACTAGGCCGAACGTTTTAAAATCCAAAATAATCTTAATAATATTTGAAATATGGGTTGACCCGAAAATTGATTTGGGCTGAAAATAATTTTATTTAAATGTATTGGGCCTGAAATAGGGCAAAAGCCCAAAATTAAGTCCACTTGTCAGCTGGTCAAAGCCCAAATCGGATCGCGCGAAACCCACTTAAAAGGCTTAGTCAACTCGCGAAACGATCGAGTCAACACCCGATTCCGCAAAACCGCTTGCCGTGTTTCTCAAAATCGCCCGATTTGAATTTGGTCAACCGCGAAAGTTCAGGTCAACGCCCGATTCTGCGAAGACTTTCACCGATTTCGCGAATCGTTCGATCAATCACGCGAAGCCCGATTCGAGTTCGTGAATCGCCCGACTTCTCTCACAGGAACCACCCCGCGAAATTGAATCGGCCCGCGAAACTCAAAATCGGCCCGCGGCGCTCTCGCGATCCGCGTATCGCTTCAGCCCGCGAAGCCCGAACTCTGGCCCGCAAAATCTATTTCACACACACACACATCGCAAAATACTTGGGCCCGCGAAACACTTTCGCGACCCGAAATCCAATTCGGCCGATTCCACTTCCCTTTAAAATGATTTTCACTCGATTCGCGAAATAAGAAAAGCCCGCGAAACTCGATCCTTCACTCACAATTCGTAAAATAGAATAGGCCCACAAAACATAATCACCCGAAACTCACCCAATTTCTAATTCGGGAACTGAAATAAACATGCAAAACCTACAATCGCCCGATTTCTTTAAACCTTCATATCATAAACCCTAATATTCCAAAAATTCTACCATGCTCTTCATCATGCAACATATCTGTTCGATCAACAACCTCAAGAACTCATATTTTGAGCTCAAAATCACGTCATAACAAATAGTAACATACCATGTAAATTAATAAAAAAAATCATAAAATCCAATATTATGAATTCGAATGGCCTTCCATTCGAACTCTAACAATTTTACGGAAAATAATACGCTTTAAAAGGATTTATAGGGGTGATAAACTACCTACCTTATCCTCCAAGCTAAATTGAGTGGTTGTGGTGAAGTTGAACTAGCCGAAATCTTACTGCTTTTCCTTTTATTCGTCACCTACTATTCTTGAGCTTCCACTAACCACCAAATCACGTAAAGCATTAATAAGCTTATTGAATATTTGTAAGTTATAGTTCAAATTCTTACCTTCTCAGTTTAGCTAAATGATTATAATGAAGTTTGAGCTTGTCGATGTTGATCTTCTCCTTTTATTTTCTTCTAGCTTTGTTCGTCACCTTCTTCCTTGTTTCTTCTCTTCCCCTTTTGCTTTCTATATTCGTTTTCTACTTGTGGATGATATTAGTTATTTTTAATGTGAGGTTAGAAAAGGGTGATGTAGCCCAAACGTGTTTCTCTTCTCCCCTAAGTAACCTCATCCTTATCTCAAATCATTTGGGCCAATCTAAGCCTTTATTTGGGCTTTAATACTTAATTTGGCTCCTTTTTATTCCTTTCGGCCTTCCTATATTTTTAATCCCTCTTTATTTTCTTGGGCTTTTAAAAATTTCTCGGCCCATATAATTTTATTCGCTTTCAGTCCAACTAATATTTTTGGCTTGCTCCCAAAAATCCACTTATCTGAAATCGACTTCATCCATTTTGAATATTATTAAAGTAATCCCGTATTAATTTCACGGGTATTACATCCTCCCCCCTTGAAAGAAATTTCATCCCCGAAATTTTATGTCGTCTGAAACAACTCGGGATACTTCTCACGCATTTCGTCTTCTCGTTCCCAAGTGGCTTCTTCGACTGTTTGGTTTCGCCATAAGACCTTCACTAGGGGAATATTCTTATTCCTAAGTCGCTTCACCTCATACATCAAAATCTCTATCGGCCTTTCTTCGTAACTCAAGTCCGGTTTCAATTGCTGGTGAAGTGCCTCGCTTCGTGGCACGTGATTCGGGTCGGAACGTACTTCCGTAACATAGACACGTGGAAGACGTCATGGACTTGTGCTAGCGATGTCGGTAATTCTAGCTGATACGCTACTTCACCGACTCTTTTCAAAATCTTGAAGGGTCCTATATATCTCGGACTCAGCTTTCCTTTTCGTCCGAAACGTTTAACACCCTTCATCGGTGATATCTTCAAGAAGACTTCATCGCCTTCTTCAAATTCTAGTGGCCTTCGTCTTTTGTCCGCATAACTCTTCTGACGACTTTGAGCCGTTTGCATTCTCTCTCGAATTTTACTAACAGCCTCGGTCATCTCACAAATCATTTCGGGACTAACAACGCCTTCTCGCCGATTTCATCCCAATGAACTGGGATCGACATTTATGCCCATACAAGGCTTCGTAAGGCGCCATCCCAATCGTAGCTTGAAAGATGTTATATGAAAATTCGATCAAAGGGAGATATTTACTCCAACTTCCTCGGAAATCCAGAACACATGCCCTCAACATGTCTTCGAGCGTCTAGATCGTTCTTTCGGACTGTCCGTCAGTCTGGGGATGATACGCTGAGCTAAAGGATAATTTAGTCCCCATAGCTTTCTGTAAGCTCATCCAGAATTGGGACAGAAACCTTGAGTCTCGATCTGAGACGATTGACATTGGGATCCCATGGAGTCTCACTATTTCTTAGATGTACAACTCTGCATACTTCTCCATGGAATAGGTCTGATTGATTGGCAGAAAATGGGCAGACTTAGTCAGCCTATCGACAACCACCCAAATTACGTCATGACCTTTTACAGTCTTTGGTAATCCGACGACAATATCCATCGTTATGTGGTCCCACTTCTACTCGGGTGTTGTCAAAGGTTGCAACATTCCTGCCGGTCTTACATGTTCTGTTTTGATCTGTTGACAGGTCAGACATCGACTTACGAAAGAAGCAATATCACTTTTCATTCTTGGCCACCAGTAGTTCAATCTCAAGTCTCGGTACATTTTCATTGCACCAGGATGCACCGAGTAGATTGTCGTGTGTGCCTCCGTCATTAACGTTAGGCGGATGTCTTCATCCTTTGCCACATATAGGCGACCTCTGAATCATAAGCTTCCATCATCTCGGAATTCGAAATCTGACGGAACATCTGTATCTTGTTTGTTTCGGATCTTCAGATACAATTCATCTTTGTTTTGTGCCTAGATGATCCGATCTAACAGCGTCGGCTTAAGTGTTAACGTTGCTAATTTTGCTTCAATCTCTACAAAGTTGATTACCTCAACTCCGAGTTGGCACAATTCAGCGTTTACCGGTTTCCGGCTCAACGCATCTGCGAGTACGTTAGCTTTCCCTGGGTGGGAACTTATTACGCAGTCGTAGTCTTTCAGTAGTTCGAGCCATCGCCTTTGCCTCATATTCAACTCCTTCTGTGTGAAGAAGTACTTCAGGCTCTTATGATCCGTAAAGATCTCGCACCTTTCTCCGTACAGATAGTGTCGCCAGATCTTAAGGGTAAACACTACTGCGGCGAGTTCAAGATCATGGGCGGGGTAGTTCTTCTCGTACGGCTTCAATTTTCGTGAGGCATATGCAATTACCTTCCCGTTCTGCATCAATACGCACCCCAAGCCATTATACGAGGCATCACTATACACTGAGAATCCTTCGGTACCCGAACGTATTGATAGAACTTGAGCAGTTGTCAATCTTTTCTTCAGCTCATGAAAGCTATGCTGATTCATCGGTCCACTTGAAAGGGACATTCTTCTTTGTCAAATTCGTAAGCGTCGAGGCTATGCTGGAAAAATCCTTAATAAACTTCCGATAGTATCCAACAAGTCCGAGAAAACTTCTGACTTCCGTGGGAGTGGTCGGTCATGGCCATTTATCTATTGCTTCAATCTTACTGGGATCTACTGAAATTCTGCTTCCCAAAATAATATGCCCCAGAAAAGCCACTTGTTCCAATCAGAATTCGCACTTCTTGAATTTAGCGAATAATTGCTTCTCTCGGAGAATTCCAAGGACCGTTCTTAGATGTTTCTCGTGTTCCTCCTTTGTCTTAGAATAGATGAGGATATCGTCAATAAAGACGATAACAAAGCGATCCATAATTCCTTAACACCCGGTTCTTCAGATCCATGAAAGCAGCAGGAGCATTCGGTAGCCCGAAAGGCATGACCAAAAATTCATAGTGGTCGTATCTCGTGCTGAATGCGGTTTTGGGAACATCGGTCTTACGGATCTTCAACTGATGATACCCGAAACGTAGGTCGATCTTTGAGAATACCGTTGCCCCTTGTAATTGATATAATAGATCGTCTATCCTCGGCAACGGATACTTATTCTTAATCGTGATTTTATTGAGTTCA